>JAJIBD010035826.1:0-34753 GCA_021461705.1 Cryptotis parvus
TGTCTCATTTGCCAAGGCATCAAAAAATCAGATGGGCTGGACATGTAATGTGATTTGGAGACAACCGCTGGACTAGAGCCGTTACCGACTGGATCCCATGTAATGTCAAAAGATCACGTGGCCGCCCACCTACAAGATGCTCAGACTTCCTTGTCAAGACCCTGAAGGAACGGTTCGAGGCTCTTCATATTCCTGAATCAACCAGATGCCATTGGGCCACATTGGCACGTGATAGGTCCAATGGAAATGTTACTGGCGCCCACTGAGCAAATCGATGAATAACGGGATTCAAGTGATCAAGTGAAGTGATTTTATATTTTATTATACCACCATGAGATATAAAATTACAAAGAAGTTCATATTTATTTTCAGACTTTTTAGTGTTCCATTACCCATCCCTCCACCAGTGCCCATTTCTCACCACCAATGTCCCCAATTCCCTCCCTGATTCCCAGCCTGTCTCTGTGATAAGTTCTTTATTTCTTTTCTCTCTCTCTCTCTCTCTCTCTCACTTTCTCTCTTCCTTCTTTACACACTGTGGATTACAATAAATATTTTTAGAGTTTATCATGTGTATCCTTTTGCCTGTATTCAATGCTCAGTTCTAACGCTAGTATTATCAATTTCAACAATTATTAGCAGACTGTTCCCTCTCTCCTTACCTAACCTATGACTCTCACATACTTGTGGTAATTTCCATCATTGACAAGACTTGCTGATCATGACCTTGAATATTGGTATCATAAAATGTATATATATATATATGTATATATACTTATGTCATGTATATATATATATATATATATATATATATATACTTAGTATATATATATACTTATGTCATGCAAATAAATGCAGTCATTCAATATGTGACTTTTTCCTTCTGGCTAATCACACTCAAAAGGATCCTCTCCATGTTCACCCATTTCTAGGCAAATTTCATAACTTAATTTTTCCTAATAGTTGCATAGTATTCCATTGTGTAGATGTATCAAAATTTCTTTATCCAGTCAACCGTTTCGGGCACACTGGTTGTTTCCATATTCTGGCTGTTGTGATTAGTGCTGCTATGAAAATAAAGATGCAGATGGTGTTTCCACTGAGTGTTTTTGGCATCCCAAGGTATATTCTCAAGAGTGGTATTGCTGAGTCAAATGGGAGCTCAAAGTCTAGTCTTTTGGAGGAATGTACATATTGTTTTTCAAAAGGGCTATACCAGTAGACATTCTCACCAACAAAGGATGAGAGTCCCCTTTCCCCCATCCAGGCCAGCACTTGTTGTTCTTGCTCTTTTAAATATGCGCCCATTTTCTGTGAGATGATATCTAATTGTTGTTTTGATTTGCATCTCACTGATGATTAGTGATGATAAGCATTTCTTTCATATGTCTTTTGGCCATTCAAAATTTCTTCTTGTTGAAATTTCTTATTCATTTCTTCTCCCATTTTTGATGGGGTTGACTGTTTACTTTTTTAAAGTTCTACAAGTGTCTGATACATCCTGGATATTTACCCCTTATCAGATGGGTATTGGGTGAATATTCTTTTCCATTCTGTAGACTGTCTTTGTATCTTGGTCACTGTTTCTTTTGAGGTGCAGAAGTTTTTAGTTTCATGTAGTCCCATATGTTTTTGTTTTTGCTTCAAGTTGTTCCATTAGTGGTGTTTCACCTTTGAAGATGCTGTTAACTTCAATGTTGTGGATGGATTTTCCTATATTTTCAACAAACTTTTATGGATTCAGACATGATATTGAGATCTTTAATCCTTTTGATCAGATTTTTGTGCTTGGTGTTAGACAGAGGTCCAAATTCATTTTTTTTTCATGTGGCTGTCCAGTTTTCACAGTACCACTTGTTGAAATGGTTTTCCTTGCTCCATTTTGGACTCTTTGCACCTTCATCAAAGATGAACTAATTATGTGTTTGAGTATGTGTGTCAGGATACTCAACTCTATTCCATAGGTCCACAGGGCTATTTTTATTCAATACCACACTGTTTTTTATTACTACTGCTTTGTAATACTGTTTGAAGTTAGGAAAGGTGATGCCTCCCATCTTCTTTTCCCAAGGATTTCTTTTAGCTACCCATGGGGTTTATTATTCCATTTGAATTTCAGGAGTGTTTGGTCAATTTCATTGAAGACTGTCATGGGTATCCTTATAGGGACTGCATTGAATCTGTACAAAGCTCTAGGGATTATTACCATTTTAACAATGTTGATTCTCCCCATCTATGAGCAGGGAATGTATTTCCATTCACTCATGTCCTCTTTTTATTTCTTGAAGTAGAGTCTGTAGCAAAACTTTTAAATAGTTGAACTCACGCTGTAACTTGGTACAAACACTAATCCTAAACTTTACATTAATTCTACCTCTAACCATAATCCAAACTTAAACCTTGTACTAAACTTATCCTTGACTTGGACAAAGTGTACCAATTAGCCTATATTCACCAATCTCAATCTACCTAAGCATCATTTTAATCTGTGAATTTAGTCAAACCAAACCATAATCCTAACTTCAAGATTAACCCCTTACCCTAAAGCTAACCATACACTAACTGCATGCTTGTCTAGGCTAAAACTACTAGTTAGTTTAAATTTAGCATTCAGCCTATAACTAACTTTCGATATAAACTTTAAACACACCCAAGCCTATACGCTAATATAACATAAGGTCTACCATTTAACATAACTATAACTCTCCTGTAAACTTTACCCTATTTTAAACTCTAAGCTACCTTACTCTAGCTTACTCTCTGACTAATAGAATCACTGTATCACTGCATCACTGTCTTCCCATTGTTCATTGATTTGCTCGAGTGGGCACTAGTAACATCTCCATTAGTCCTGTCACAAGCAAGTGCAACCCAAGGACATCTACTTACTACAGGGACAGGAGGAGCCCGAAACCATTCTTCAGGTTATGGAACTGAGGTCCATAATAGTTACTAGTCTTTGGCATAAAAAGTAAATAAAACACGGTAGCTTGCCAGGCTTACCGTGTAGGTGGTATAGTCTCAGTAGAAGGCTCTCAACCCGAGCATTTACTGATGAAACTTAAAGGGGAAGATCAGGTTTTTCTCTTGGATGAAGCTCTGAGGAACTATGGCCTGGCTGTTGAGAATGACTAACTGCATGATGTGTGGTTTGCTCTGGCGTCTTGCCAGGCTTACTGGTATCAGTTAAAACATGTCTATAACTGTTTACTATGTATAAATGTGAAAGAAATTGGGAAGAACCTTATGCAAAATTCAGTATCCTATAAAAATATTGGGCGGCTGCATGCCACAGTTGCCCGGAAGAGAGAGACCCACCCAGGCCATACTCAGCTAATTTGCAACCCCGGAAGAGATCCAGACCCATCCACTTCAGACCCACAGCTGTGCTGCTCAGCCAGCCCCATGTGGAAGCAACCCATGGAGCTGACCTCCCAGTAAGGGGCTTGGCTATCCCCTGGCCAAGCCCAACATTGCTCCAAGGGTTTGCTCTCATGAGCAGGGAAGAGACCATGCTGACCGGACTCTGAGTGGAGTTTTGGGCCTCCATGCCAGTTGCCCCAGAAGAGAGAGACTAATAGAATAGAATTGAAAATACAGAGACAGCTCCTCAGGTATATCGTCAGTTAATCTTTGGTAAAGGAGGTAAAATATAAAGTGAAGAAAGATCATCTTTTTTAATTGGTTCTGGTTTTTAGAAGGAAATTTGCTACAGTATTCAGAGGAGGTTGGGTCATGGAAGGAGCCATTATGGCAATGAGAGTGAAAAGTGGGCACTGAACAAGAACTGGTTACTGAAAAGAGGTAAAGGATACGCATGATGCCCTTTCACAACAGTATTTCAACTAAATTGCCTGCAAGGACTGCACTAAAAGGAAAAATGTACCTGTTATAGATAGGCAGGCTGGGGAATGGAATGGAAACTGGGACATTAGTTGAAAGAAGGGGACATAATGAAGGAATTGGACAGTGAACACTGAATGCGTAAAACTCAATCATGAATAACTTTGTAACTTTGTAACTTTTGTAACTTTGTAACCTTTGTAACTTGAGTCAACAGATTGGCCTTTACAAGACCTTAATTTTCTTTTCTTTATTTTTATTATATCACTATGAATTACTGGGTAGGATTTCAGATAACAGTAAAACCTTATCCCTTACCTTAAACCAAACCCCTGACCCTAAACTTAACCCTCTTTCTAATTCCCAACCATATTATATATCAACCCAAACATAGTCTAGGCCTAAACCTACCAATAAGTCTATATTTAATAATCACCCTATAGCTAACTTACACTTTCAACTTTAAACCCAACTAATCCTGTACCATAACAAGAACTCTAGGCATATCATAACAATAACTCTAATCCCAGTGAAACCACTGTACTGCCATTATACAAAAACTTGTCCTAAATTGTCAAATTAGCCTAGAAACTAACCAATTAGCCTAATTTGAAAAATTGTCTTTGACCTACATTTTCAACTTTAAACATAGCCAATACTGAATATAACTAAATCTAACCATATGCCTAACACTAATTCATATTAGTGTACTAATTTGACTTTTTTTTTAATTTTTGGGTCACACCAGCAATACTTAGGGGTTACTCTTGGCTCTTTGCTCAGGAATTACTCCTGGTGGTGCTCAGGGGACCATATGGGATGCCAGGGATCGAACTGAGTGCAAGGCAAACGCCTACATGCTGTACTGTCACTCCGGCCACTCATATACTTATTTGAACAATCACCCCTATATCTTACCTTCAGTTTAAACTTTACAAATAGCTAAAACTGTACCTTAACACGAAGACAAATCCCAACCCTAACTCTTAATCTTACCTACACAAATCATACTAGAGCTGTACATTACCCTTACCCTAGCTTCGGTCTAAACAAACCAATTAGCCTATAACACTTAACCAATACCATACCTTTCAGTTCAATTTTAAACATAGCCAACTTCATATCTTTGCTTTAAAAGGGAATACCAATGATAACCCTAGTTCAAGCCAAACTCTTATAGCCTTATACTAAACTTTACTCAATGAAAAGGTGAAATTTACCATTTAGCCTCATTTGAAAACTACACTTTGCCCTAAATTTTCAACTTTAAATATAGCCAAACCTAAATCTAACTATAACTTCACCTCTATGCCTAACCTTTGTTTTCACACTTATGTTAATCCTCCCCTTGTGTCAACCTTTCCTAACCTAGACCTAACATTATCCTAAATTCTAACAATCACCTATATCTACACTGATTTTTAACTTTGAATTTAACTAAACCTAAACCAAACATATGATCCAAGCACTCTGAACTATCAGCTTAGCACCTATTAATATGTATTATATGTATATATAATGTTATATATAATATTTTTTTGAAGGCATCTAAGAAATAGATGCCTTTTTTTCCTAGTCGGTAATAGTTTGTGATTGACATAGAGCGATCAAACAAGTGTGGGCCAAAAGCTTTAAAAACAAGGCCTAAGCTAGAGATTGCGTTGTTGTTTTGTGAAAAATCAATGTATATTTTACTGCCTGCTCTGCCTTTCTGATTCAGGTGAAGTATTTGATTACTTAGTTGCCCATGGAAGAATGAAAGAAAAAGAGACCCGTGTAAAATTTAGGGCAGGTATGGAAAGTAGGATATTTACTACTACTTTATCCTACTTGGAGCATGTTCCATGTGCGCTGGAGAAAAATGTGTATTTGGCTTTTTTGGGGATGAAATGCCCTGTATATATCTACTAGCCCCTTTCTTCCATCTACTCTTTTAGGTTCAGTATTTCCTAACTCTAATGCTTGAGATGAGACCTTTTCTACTGATAGTATACCACCTACACGGCAGAGCCTGGCAAGCTACCCATGCTTTATTAGTTATGCCAGAAACTAGTAACTATTATGGACCTCAATTCCATGATCTGAAGAATGGTTTGAGGCTCTTCCTGTCCCTATAGCAAGTAGATGCCCTTGAGCTACACTTGCTTGCTACAGGACGTGTGGAGATGTTACTGGTGCCCGCTCGAGCAAATTGATGAACAATGGGAAGACAGTGGCAGTGTTATTATATATTATATATATAACTATTTATAACTATAATTCAGAGAAAAACTTTGTACTACATATACACTCAGACGTTTCTAATAAGTGATGGGCTCAGTAGAGAAGGTGCTTGCATTGCACACAGATGACTCAGGTACAACCCCGTGGCACATATGTTCCCCTTAGTTCTACCAGGGATGATCCCTGAGTGCAAAGCCAGGGTTAAGTCCTGAGGACCAACAGGTATGGCCCAAATTAGAAATAAAGCAGAAAAGAAAATATAAAACAAGAAAGATTCCAAGATAAAAATAGTAACAAATTGGTGATGCATCCATAAGTGAAATACCATGTGGCCTTGAAATGAACTAATAAATGAAAAGAAAGTAAAAATAAAAATATAGTTATGAATATGTGCTTTCTTATCAAAAACTTTGCTATAAATAAAGATTTATATTTTCAATAAAGTTATATATTTAATAAACAGAAATAATTTTATTTTGTCGATGCTACCATAGTCTTAGATTTCCCTGCCAGAATGAAGAATCATTTACTATAATCTACATGAAGCAAAACAATGCCTATTGGACATATCAGAAATTCTGGTATTGTAAATTCATGAGGCAGAGTGCAAGAGTAACATGGCCTGGTCCATGCACATGAGGTAGTACTTGCCACTCAGAATATAAATGTATTATATCATTGAATTTTGGGTAGTCAGAGCAATAAAGGACTTCCTTGTCCAATGAGTATTCTAGGGATGAATACTCAACAGAATTTAAGCTGTGAGTGAACACTGAAGACAACACTTAATTACCAATACAAAACTGTGAACACTTCCATATTGAAGGAGCTACAGTAAATGGAGTGACTAGTCCATTAGCTGATGATTCAAATTAACATGATGTCAGTGAAACTTGAGTTCCAGTCATGAAGAAAATACATTTGGTGGTACCCAGATTTGGGGTGTTACCAAATATAACCATGGTTACCCTAGTGAATAAATGCATATTTTGTTCTCTCTTCATGTATAATATTTATAATGTAATATAATGCATGTTTTTAACAGGTAGCTTTCCCTACATAGCAAAGAAATAACATAGTTCTAAAATATGTACTGACTGCATAAACTCTAAGGAATCTGGATTAATATATTATGGATACATAATTGCTCCACATCATTATGACAATTTTGCCTGTCACATCTGATATATATGACCCACTCTTTGTTTCTATTTAATGCACCTACAGGCTCAAGCTGTAAATTCTTTGACTTCCTGTAGCATCTCTCTCCTGAGGAAAATCAAAGAACTTAGAATGATTAGATAATTAATATGTTTAGTGTGCTAGAAGCCATCAAGGCTTCTAAAAAAATCATTAGAACTATTTATAACTATGCTTTAGTGAAATGCAAAATTAGCTCATCCATCAGGAGAACCTTTACTTCTACAGCTTTTCTGACCTGAAAATATATAGGGCAGATCCTTTGAAACCTTTAAAAAGTGCTGCAACTCGAAATGAGGACTTCTCAAATAGGTCAGTCAACATGTAATTTTATCAACATCATTAGCCATGTCAGTTTTACTTTTAGGAGAGTCACATGTATTTTTACCAATTATAGATACCAACAGATTGATTTACAAGTAAGAATAATTTTGGCGACTCTAAGGCTTAGAAGTACTAGAACACTACTAAAAAGTCTACTTTGAAGACACAGATATTGTTGTTATACATGTTGCAAATGACAACCATGTTGTGAAAATCCGATCTCAAGAACCAAAAATAATCTTTCATCTTTTTCCCATGATGGGAAAAACTGAGCTAGTAGGAGACTGCAGTATAGAGACAGCACTGATAGCAGAGCAAGACAGGACAGACAGCACGGAGAAGAGTACAGAGATAGCAAGATGCTTACCTTGCAATGATGACCCATCAGTTGTTATACTGTTGTGTTTTTTTTTTTTTTGAGGGGGTTTGGGTGACACATGGCAGTGCTGAGGGCATACTCCTGGTTCTGTGCTCAGAGATCACTCCTAGTGAACTCTGGGGATCACATAGGGTGCCTAGGACTGAATCCAGGTGGGCTGTGGCAATTTTTCTATCCGCTGTACTAATGTTCCCACCTCGCAACACCTATTCAATACTGGCACATGTCCCCTGAACACCTCAAGGGGTTACTCCTAAGCAAAAACACAAACAAAACCCCCTGGGGTGTGACGCTTTTCCATAAAGAAGGGTGCTGCAACATTGTATGACTATAACCCAATCATGAACAGCTTTACAAATGTCTATCTCACAGTGCTATAATAAAATAAAAAAGAGATTGCAGTTCGAGGATTTAAGATTCATTCTGAGGAGAGTGCTAGAGTGTCTATTAGTGTCCGTGTTGGAACTTGTGTGCATTAGGTAAGCAATCATAATACGATGAAAAAATGAAATGATAGCAGAAATCAAGGCAGCTAAATAATTAACTTCTAAAATAATTCATTTAAGTAAGTATAGAAATAGAATAGAAGAGAAAAATATCTGGTGTGATAGAGCAAATTAATCTTTACAATGATGCATAATTTAGTAGAAAGAAAAATTGTTTCATTTTCATTGTAAATGAAATATGCAAGTGTAGACATAATCTGATGATTTTTACCATAGGCTTTTTACGTAAGACTTTACATAGGGTGTCTTTTTAGCCTACGTGTCTAACACAATAGAGAAACAAACTAAGCAGGCACAGTTTAAAACACCCTAAGAAGATGTTAATTTCATTATACAGATTATATAGATATGGAAGTGTTTGAATATATTAAAATAATAGTCTGAAATGAAAAAACCATCACCAGATATCCCAAATATCACCAGAACATGTAATAAACTTTTTTTAAAACCTAAATATAACAAGAAGATAATATTATAAAAGCTTTTCTCATATCTTGTGCAATTTAAACAATAAAACCCAATTTCTATTCTATGAATGAACACAAAGATAGTTTCCCTAAAATCAATGTAAATTAGAAGCTGCCTTTGTGCTGTTTCTTAAAAATCAGTCTAGACAAAAAAATAACCCCTCTGGGAATATCTGTAATGGAAAAAAAAACAAGTGAAAAGAGTTCAAACAAGAGAAGAATGCAGTAAACCATTTCTACATTCATACCGGTACAACAGCCTTGGCATGGGGAGACTATTTTCCCAAAGAATGCATTAATCCTCTCCCTCTCTGTGGTTTCAAATGCACATCCTTGATTGATTTTTTATTTGTTCAAATAAAATTTTTCAGTCACTCCTTTAGTTCCGCACATGAGTTCTCAATTGTACTTTGGGAAGAAAAGGCATTTATGGGCACTGCTCTCTATATCAAAGCTGTATAAGAATTAGATTTTGTAACTGAATTTCCCATTAATAAATATTTTGACCTGCAAAGAATTGATCTTCATTCAAGGTTAAAGCAGCTCTAACTGCCATGATTTATGATTTATATTCCTCACCAATAAGACTGCATTAATTCATACAATTATTCTTTGTGATTTAAGGTATAGGACCAGCACAATGCTACTGAATCTGTAGGTTTAACTACCAAGTTTCAAAAAATAATGGGCATGGAAAGATACTTAATACAGCAGTCACTTCAGTGAAAAGGTGAAACCAAAGAACAATATTCTGTAGTGTAGGGATCACACCCCGGTATTCACACTGCAAGTTATGTGATACACCACTGAGACACAAAAATATTCTATTTCAAGATTGTATCTTAGGGGGCCGGAGCGATAGCACAGCATGTAGGGCATTTGCCTTGCATGCAGCTGACCTGGGTTCGATCCCCAGCATCCCATATGGTCCTCTGAGCACCACCAGGAGTAATTCCTGAGTGAAGAACCAGGAGTAACCCCTGAGCATTGCTGGGCATGACTAAAAAAAAAAAAGATTGTTTTGTAGATCTTCAACTCAGAGTTTTATTGAATTTTTACCCATTTGGACACAAATGCTAATAATTTCTTTTTTAAAAATTTTATATAAGGTAACACTGGTGTATTAACAGATGGACACATTTACATTATGACATATGGCTAACCTTCATTATTATCACAACCAAAAAGTCTATTCAACTTAAAATTCACCCCTCTGTCCATTTTATTCCTTATTTTTTCAACCTCCAGTGGCCACTATAGTAAAATCAAATAGTTTGGTTTTTTAGTTTGTTTCAATTGTTCATTTTATCTTCCATGTATGAATTAAATCATATGTCTTTCCCTGACTAACTCATTTCATTTACCATAATACCTTCTACATTCATCCATTTTTGAGATACTTAAATTAGTTATTTTAATAACTTAATAGCATCTACTGTGCTTTTCATCTACACACCACACACATGACTCATTTCCTCTTTATTCATTTGTTCATTTCTGGGCTTAAATTGTTTATATCAATCAAAGCTTGGATCAAAAATAGTGCTGTTTAAACATAGAGGTAGTACATATCTTTAAATTAGTGTTTTCCTAGTATTTGGATATATATCAAGATTGAATGAAAATGGTGTGTAGATATAAAATTTAATAATCTTATATTACTAAAATGAATTATATAAAATTTTTTAAAAAGAACTCATTTTTTAACAAAGCCAAGTTAAAAATGATTAAGACTGTATAATCAAAAAAATCAAAAAATCATTAAGACTGACAGCACTCTGATTTTCAAAACTCAAAACAATAGAATTTATAAAATCACTGTTTAGTATATGTTAATACTAAAAAAATTATTATCAGACTAGATTCATTATACTGCCAAATAATTGGACATCACCATAATCAAGTGGTAGTTAATCCTGTGACACAAGGACTATTTAACATTCCAAATCAATAAAAGCAATACAAAGTAATTTATAAAATGAATTATAAGAAACATGATACTCAACAGATGCAGAAAACATACTGAAAAAATGAATATCCTTTTGTGACTGATAAAACCCTTGATATATTGGTTCTAGATTTAAAAATCTATCACCTAACAAATACCATAATAAATTATCCCACACATCACATTAAATATTATTGGTGAAAAATTTAAGACTTATTCTTAGGCTCAAGAAAAAATCAGAATACCCACTTCCACCACTATTATTTGACATGGAAAAAGAAGATCTAACCAGAGCGATTAGAGAAGACTAATAGATATCCATGTTAAAAATAAATAAAATTGTCACATTTTAATAGATTTGGTTTTGTATATTGAAAATCCCAAAGAGCTAAAAGTCATTGGGATATAACAACAAATTAAGTACTGTTGCAGCATATAATAACCGATATCAATGACTTTCCTATATGCAAATAACAGAAGAGCAGAAAGAGATATTAAGGAAATGATCCCATTCACAATTGTGCCACAGAAAATCAAATACCTAGGAATCATTTTGACTAAGATATATAAGACCTGTACAAAGAAAAACTACAAAACGTTGCTTCTAGAAACCAAAGAGGACCTGAGGAAATGGAGACAGATTCCCTGCTTATGGATTGGGGAGAATTAACATTATCAAAATGGTAATATTGGGGTTGGAGCAATAGCACAGCGGGTAGGGCATTTGCTTTGCATGCAGCCGACCTGGATTCCATCCCTGGCATCACATATGGTCCCCGAGCACCCTCAGCAGTAATTCCTGAGCAAAAGAGCCAGGTGTAACCCCTGAGCATAGAGGGTGTGATTCCCCAAAAGCAAAAAAATAAATAAATAAATAAATGTCTAAAAATATATCTATCAAAAATGGTAATATTCCCTAGAGCTTTAAACAGATTCTATGCAGTCCCTATAAGGGATACCCATGTCATTTTTCAATGAAGTTAACCAAACACTTCCTGAAATTTGTATGGAACGATAAATCCCCATGAATAGCTAAAGCAAAACTTTGAAAAAACAAAGATGAGAGGCATCACTTTTCCCACCTTCACACTCTACTACAAAGCAGTCATAATTAAAATGGCATGGTATTGATATAAAGACGAACCTGTAGATCTATGGAAAAAAACTGAACTTCCTGAAACACTCTCAAATAAACGATCACTTAGTCTTCGATAAAGGAGCAAAAAATATTAAGGGAGCAAACAAAGCCTTTCAACAAATGGTGCTGGGAAAACTGGGCAGCTAAGTGAAAAAATGAACTTAGAACTCCTTCTAATACCATACACAAAAGTAAGAACAAAGTAGATTAAAGATCTTAACACCAGACTTGAATCTATAAGGTACATCAAGAAAAACACAGGAAAAACCTCTACTACATCAAAGCTAAATGCATCCTCAAAGATGAAATAACCCCTGATAAAGCAAATGGAAGCAAAGATAAACAAATGGAATATATGAAACTGAAAAAGGTTCTGTATCTCACAAGAAACAATGCCCAAGATACACAGACAGCCCACAGACATGAAAAGAATATTCACCCAAAGCCCATCTTATAATGGGTTAATATCCGTGATATATTAGGCACTGGTAAAACTTTTACAAAAAAAAATATAGCCAACCCCATCAAAAAATAAGAAGAAATAAACAGACATTTCCAAAAAGAAGACATCCGAATGGCCAAAAGGCATATTAAAAAGTGTTTTTCATCATTAATCATCAGGGAGATGCAAATCAAAACAATTAGGTATTAACTCACACCACAGATACTGGAACACATCCAAAAAGAACAAGAACAACTGGTGCTGGCATGGAATTAAGGAAAAAGGGACTCTCATCCACTGTTCGTGGGAGTGTCGACTGGTTCTGTCCTTTTGTAAAAAACGAGATATGGACATTCCTCCAAAAAACTAGATATTGAGCTCCCATTTGACCCAGCAATACCACTCCTGGGAATATACACTGGAACCCCAAAAATTATAGCAACAACACTATCTGCACTTCTATATTCATCACAACTTTATTCACCACAGCCAGAATCTGGAAACAACCTAAATGCCTAAGAACAGAAGACTGGATAAAGAAACAGTGGTACATCTACACAATGGAATACTACGCAGCTGTCAGAAAAGAGGAAGTCACGAAATTTACCTGCAAATGGATGAACATGGATAATATCATGCCGAGTGAAATTATTCAGAAGAAAAGGTCAGATAAAGGATAAGATTTACATTGGTATATAAACATATACCAGTTTTCTAATAATTGTGGGAAATGGTCATACCAGACAAGAACTCAGCATTGAATATACACAAAGAGTTTTACATTATAAACCCAAATGTCTGTAGGGCAAGCTACAATGTATAAAAGAAGAAAGAGAGAAAGAGAGGGAGAAAAAGAGGGAGAGAGAGAGAGAAAGGTAAAGTGCCTGCTATAGAGGGAGCTAGGGGGGACGTGGAGGGAATGTGGGCACATTGGTGGTGACAATGGTGAAGGATGGGTGCTGGAACACTGACTGACACCCAATTATGAACATCTTTGTAATTGTATATCTCACGTTTTTATAATAAAATAAATTTAAAAAAAATAAGATGTTCGAGCAATAGCACAGCAGAAAAGTCACTTCCCTTACATGTAGCCTAATCCTAACCGGGTTTGATCGCTGGCCTCCATATGGTCCCCTAAGCACTGTCCAGAATAATTCCTGAGTTCAGAGACAAGAATAACCCCTGAGTATTGCCAAATGTGGCCCCCTCCCAAAAAATCAGCATACAAAATTATTCGCATTTACATACATGACAAATGAAATATGAAAAGAAAGAAAATTATCTCAATCACAATGGTTGCAAAAATAATAAAATAGGAAAATGTTAGTCATTATTTTTATTTAAAAAATTATCACTGATTTACAACCTATAAAATTTCAGGGGCTAAGTTTCAAGTGTATTTTTTGTATATAACACATATTGGGCTACGCTGGCACATGATAGGGTTAAATGGAAAGGGTTACTGGTTCCCCCCAAGCAAATTGATGAATAACGGGATGTCAAGTGATCAAGTGAACACATATCTCTCAATAATCAAGTTCTAAAACCATTCAACCAAAGGAAACCTCCCAGTTCTTTCTGGCAACCACAAGAGTTTTCACCAGGTCTAGGAGCATTGCTGTTTTTTGCAAGTATGTTTTCTTTTAGCTAGCCATAATACACCTATGAATGAAACACACTAGTAACTTTCTTTAACTTTTTGTATTCCACTGAGCTTAATTATCTGAAATTCCACCTATTTTGTCACAAAAGGCATAGCAGTATTATATTTATTGAGATCATATAAAATATACCCCTCATCTAGTCAGCTCCTGATGGGCATTTTGGGTTAATTAAATATTTAACCTATTGTGAATTATTACTTGAACATGCAGTATACATATCCCTAAATTGATGCTTCAACTCCTTTGTTATGTTTACGCTCAGGTATTTTATCATTATCAATATTTATTTTTCTGTTTTATCCCTGTATTAAGAAGTTTTTTATCTTCTTTTTCTGAAATTCCCTGGTACTCTGCATGACTGAAAGCACATACTATTTCCATTTAGATGCTATTAGAAGAGCATTTATTTGTCTCCTGATGCTATTATAAATTTTTAATGTAAGATATTACATTTAATCATTAATCTTTGTGTTCTCTACAGCACCGACAATGAAGTCTTGAATAAAAGTGTCAATAAAAAAAAGGAAATGACATAAAAATAGATAGTTTTCATCTATCTGAACTATTATTTCATTCAAATTACGCTCAGATTGGAGATGTTTTTAATTTTTATATAGCATCATATTTTTGTTATTATCATTTATCTATCTAGAATTTATATTGTTGAGTAAGTCTAACCCCTTTATGAAGAGCATGAATACAATTATGAACTATATTCTTTAAATAGCAGCTACTTGGGAATCGGACCTATAATAGAAATTTCTTATCAATAGAAATATGAGGAACACAAAAAATATTACAAATTATAAGATGAAATTATCAGTCTTTAGAGTTTAAACTTCCTAATCCAAAGAGAACACTAATGTAATAGTAAAGACATTTACCTTATCACTCTAAAAGGCACAGAAAAGTTACTATATTGATCTCATCTCTAACAAGTTCATAAAGGAATAAAAAAACACACCTCAGAGCTACACATACAAAATCATATATCTATTAGGATTCTGATGTATTCTCATGCTGTGCATTGTTTTCAGTTGTATTGTTACACTTACATCAACAGTGTGAAATGGAAACAGAACATTTCATTCCTGGTAAGTGCAATCAAAATAGTGAGCCTCTATCATATGAAAATACAGGTGGTTTTTGTTGTTGATGGTTTTCCTTTGACATCAAAATATCTTTTTTCTCTTCAACTTACCTTTAATAACAGTAATGTGAATGATGCCTTTGGCTTTTTTAAAGCGAATGTAAGTAGTGGTTAGAGAAATTGGTGCACAATCTATTCAACAGAAACTGGAGAATAAGGAGAGTCTAGTGATTCCCTAAGATATGAATAGTAAATAAAACATGATACAGAGACAATACAGTGATTTCCCTAATTAATTGTTTAAATTCCCTGTTCCCTGCCCAAACATAATGTCTCTCATATGGCAATAGCAGAAAGAAGAAAAAAATATAATATTTATTGTTTATTTCTACTAAGGGACACACTATGACGAGGAAATTATCTAAACATCCTTCAAATAACCTCTTGGAAATAGAATGACATCCAGGTTTTAGAGGAGAAACTTTCTGCTTAAAGAGGGTAAAATGAATTGTCATCATAAAGTTGCCTGTACAACATTCCACTTTTCAATTACAAAAAGATGCTTAATTTCACAGAGAATCACAAACAATTTTTCTGTCTTATTCTTTTTAATAAGTATTGATTTTCTCAAATTATGCTTGTTCTCTGATCCCAAACTACATTTTGTCTTTAAAACCATGAACCACATCTTTAGCCTTTGCTTTGTGGCCTGAGATTCACAACATCACACTTTGGATCTGCCACATGTGTCCACCAGACTCATAAATTTGAGTCTAAGGTTGTTTCTCAATAAACACATACTTCTAATACCTTTTCTTTCTGCTTTATTGAATAAACACACTCTCTTTAGCCATAATCACAGAATCAATTCACCTTTCAATTACCTGTTCAGGGAAGACTAACTGATTAGTCTGTGTAACCACTACTACTAAATCCTTATGTTCACTTATGATTTATCCTCTTTATAAAATATGCTTAGAAAAGGAATATTATCAAGTTTCTTCCATAAGGCAATAGATTTCAGGCCTTAACTATAATTTGATGTCAAAATGAAACCAATAAAGTTGTATTCAGCCTCATTGATTTATCTTTAACAAACGATAAATCAAGTTAAATACCCTGGACTCATTTTCATCTTTAAAAAAAAAAAGAATGCTTGGAAAACCATGAGGGACCTCTATTCAGTTCAGTTTATTATTAAGGCTACAAAAATGATTCACATTATCTAGCCTTTTATTTGTTTATTTTTGCTGATGCCTAAATTCCTACATCTTTCTAAATCACCCATAGACAGAAGCAACCTAAAGTGTACCCTGGCACTGGGAAAATAATTCATTTTGCTATGCCCTAAGAATATCCCGAGTTCATGTAGCACCCCCTTTTGAAAACAGCATTTGACTTCCCTTGTTCCTATTTCATTTTCCTGAAGACACAATCTATTAAAGCAGATTCCACAAAACCAAGCTGTGTGCTTTCTTCTCTATGTTCTTTTTGACAATTTCTCAAATTACTACAATCCCAGAAATTTAGCATCTATGTCTTGAATCAGTCTTCTATGACTGTACAGTGCAAGATACAGGGATTTCTGAGCTCAGCCTCAATACCAAACTTTGTTGTGGTACCTGATAATCAGTCCTGTGCCTCTGAAGTTTGTATTTCTTAGCAGGCGATTTACATTTCCTAGGGGGTCACCCTCAGTGGTGTGGAGGCATCATGGCCCAAACCTAGTGATGCTCAGACCCACCTTATGGGTCTGAGGGTTTAATGGTTAGGCATGATGACATGGTGCTCAGGTCGGGCAGTACGTGAGCGGTCATAGTCCTTCTCTAGAAATCATGTAGTGCTGGGGATCAACCCAGAGCTTTGCAGTGTTTGACATGGTTTTATCATTTGACCATTTTCCGAATCAAAGTTTGGTACCAAAAATTATTCAAGCAAACAACCCCTCCTAAATAAAAAGCCAGTGCCAAAATATATTTCTGCTTAAATGACTTGCAACTAACATCAATTATTGGTTTCCATCAGTACTAGTGAATAAAATAACAGATTACATAATATGAGGTATTTTTTAATTAAGAATAAATAGTTCTACACACAATGCAGTCATTTTAGTAGTTTTAAATAACTTCCCATAACATTGAAGAGATTTTTATTCTCTTCTACATTATATCTCTTCTACATTATAGCTTTAGATTGTGATAAAAAGAAAATACTTTAAGAAAGTAAACACTTACATAAAACTTAACTAATATTAAATAATGTTAATAAATTAATAAATAAAAATAACACAATTTTGTATAGCATCATTGGAGATGTTTGATGCTGAGCATACAGCAGTGTACAAAACCCGTTTTTTCTTATTCAATACAATGCTCCTTTACCCATTTGAGACAGGTTATATAAAATTTTAGATTTAATGTAAAACATTTTAAATTAAAATATGCTCCCAGAATAATTTTAATTAGATTATTCCACCCTGAGTGAGAAATTTGAAACACAAATAAAAAATATTTGCACTAGCTGAAATCTTATCACTGGTAGATTAGTATTTGAAGTTCATATTTTTCACATATAAATAATTTGAAAAACCTTATTAGAGTGAAATATTTCAAAATATTAGGGGGACTCACAGACATGGGGGCAGTTTGTACTGGCCTCTCCCTGTGCCCAGCCACTCATGAGGTGCCCGGGAGGGATGGCAGGTTCCTAGCCCTGGCCCGCCACCCCAGCAGAGCCTTGCAACAAGCCAGATGACCCCCACTCCATGAGGGCCTCCATTTTCCACAAACAGACTCCTCTCATCAGAACTCCACCCAGCAGACCAGCCTATCGTGGCCGCGCGTTCATCAATAAATGCTGGATTTAGAGGTGACTACAAGAATATGCTACCCACAGCGGCAGAGCCCCGCATATTTGTTATGCTAAATACCAGTAACAATTATAGACCTAATCCCATGACCTGATGGAATGGTTTGAGGCTCCTTATGTTCCTGGAGCAAGCAGGTGCCCTTTGACTTTACTTGCATGAGACAGGTCATATGGAGATGTTACTACGCCTGCTCGAGTAAATCGATGATAAACGGGAAGACACAATAATACAGTGATTAGGGGGGTGGAGTGATAGGACAGTAGGTAGGGCATTTGCCTTGCATGTGGCCGACCCAGGTTTAATCTCGGCATCCCATATAGATGCCACCCCAGCAGAACCTCACAACAAGCCAGACCACCCTCCCCTACTCCATGGGGGCTCGCCATTTTCTACATCCGACTTCCCTCTCGCCACAACTCCACCCAGCAGACCAGACTATCACAACCCGGATCATCCACAGCCACCCTGCAGCAGTTTTTTATTTTCAATCTGGCCCAGGTATGCTGAACCAGAGACTCTCAGACATGGGGCAGAGCTGCTACTTGCTCTCCCTGTGACCAGCTGCTCGTGAGGCACCTGGAGAGGCATGGTGGGTTCTAGCCCTGGCCTTCCACCCCAGCAGAACCTCACAACAAGCCAGACCACCCTCCCCCTACTCCATGGGGCCCACCATTTTCTACATCCAGACTTTCCTCTCATCACAACTCCACCCAGCAGACCAGACTATCACAGCCGGCTTGCGCAGCTACTCAGCGGTGCAGTTCATCAATAAATGCTTTATTTAGAGGTGACTACAACAGTATGCCACCCTCACGGCAAGCTTGGCAAGCTACTCGTGTAGTATTTGATATGCCAAATACCAGTAACATTTGTATTAGGTAATTCCCTTGACCTAATATAATGGTTTGAGGCTATTTATGTTCCTGGAACAAGCCTTTGGGTTCTACTAGCATGAGACAGGACATATGGAGATATTACTGGTGCCCGCTCTAGCAAATAGATGATTAATGGGAAGATAGTAATAGATAGATAGTGATAGTGATAGTGATCCCATATAGTCCCCCACGCACTTCCAGGAGTAATTCCTGAGTGTAGAGCCAGGAATAATTCCTGAGCATCGCTGGTGTGACCCAAAAAAGCAAGAGATGAATAAATAAATAAAATTTAAAAAATATTAAAGTGCAAATTTAAATATTAAAGTGCAAACTTAAATATTAAAATATTAAATATTAAAGTGCAAAGTTATAATTTAAGTGCAGTGGTATTAGAAGGTAAAGTGCAGTGGTATTAGAAGGTTCTGCACATTGTCCAATGTGGATTGGTTTATTTTCATCTCTGTAAAGTGAATCATTAAAAAGAGCTCTTTCTAGGAATTCCAAATCATTACTCATATTTTAATAGTACTTAACTTGTGTATAGTTTATTTTTAAATTGATTAAAATTTATTAATGGTGCCCTTAATAATTCAGAGTCCATAACAGTCTATAAGTAGGTGAAAACACCTAGTTTCTACAAAATAAATACAAATTCTTGGGAGAATAGGCAGAAAAAATATGGGACTTATTAAGTCTCATATGTTGCATTTTTTTTGTGTGGTGACTGACACCATCATCATCATCTCAATATTCATTTTCATTTTCTTTCATTTCTTGTATTTTCAAAAAATGTATGCTGCGGATCTATGTAAACAAGCCTAGATCAGTTACCTTTTGGAGATAATCAAAGCATGAATCTTCTAAAAATGTTCATGATTTCAGACTCCAATTTGAAAACTTTTTAGAAAGATTATTTCTGACTTATTAATTCTAATTATTATAAATAATAATTCTATTATTTTTTGGGGGTGGTTGGAGGCAGGGTTAGTGCGCCGCAAGGAGGGGAACTTCCTTGTGCCTCCATTCCCAGGATGGGGGAGCCGCGTTGGAGGCCACCACCGCTTTCCAGTTACCATGAGTTTGCACTTACTGATGTAAGCTTCCACATCCGGACTTCCCTCTTGTCAGAACTCCACCCAGCAGAAGAGCCACAACAGACCAGCTCACGCAGCTGCAAATGGCTGTGCAGTTCATCAATGAATGCTGGAGATAAGAGGTGACTACAAAGAGTATGCCACCTGCACTACAGAGCCTGGCAGGCTACCCATGTTGTATTTGATATGCTAAATACAAGTAACAATTATAGATCTCATTCCCATGACCTGGATGGATGGGTTTGAGGCTCTTTATGTTCTTGAAGCAAGCAGATGTCCTTGGGTTCTACTAGCAAGATATAGGACATATGGAGATGTGACTGGTGCCCGCCGAGCAAATCGATGATGAATGGGAAGACAGAGACAGTGATACAGTGATAAGGATACCACACATTCTTTTTAAACTTTTGTGGGAAGAGGGTGGTATGGGCATTTTCAGTGGTGCTCAGGGGCTTGCTCCTAAGTTATGTGCTCGCAAATCATTCCTGGCAGAACTCAGAGAACCATATGAGGTACTGGCTTGTTGCAGGACTCCTCTAGAGCCTCTGCATCTGCCCTGGATTGCCTCCTGCAAATCACTTCATAGATAAGGGGGTAATCTAAATGTGGCAGTTTATCTGACCGTGTATTCTGTACTAGCTGGTATCAATATTCTCTCATGCTACCACAATCATCGGGGACTAGCTAGATCTTACCAGCATATTTGCCTGGCCTCGTTGGATCTCTAAGTAATTAGACCAGAGAGAAATGCTGTTTGCCTCCAAGCAAGCAAGCATGGCTCCCCTGATAATTCAAAGGCAACTAAAATACAAAACTACCATGAAGTAGACTAGACTTGTGAAGGCTTGGAGAAATATTTAACTCTCATTAGTTATAGTCTTTGGTACAGAGACATGCCATCTCAGAAACCCCTTCTCTAACCTATAGAGGCATTTCCAGGCAGATCTTGGCTCAAAACATTAGCATATAATAGGGCCTAGGTGAGGGTGCTGGGAGAAATTACCTAAGGGCATTTGACCCTTCCTGCTTCCCATAATAGTGGGAGATCTGAGTTGCAGGGGGTATAAAACCAGCCTGCTTCCTCTCTCTCTCTCTCTCTCTCTCTCTCTCTCTCTCTCTCATTACTCACTCGCTCACTCTTTTTGGGGTCTCTTTCTGGGCTCTCTCTTTGTGAGCTTGCACCCTTCGTGGGAGTCTTGTCTTTTTCTCCTTTTTACAGGGCCTTAACACGTGGTGGCCACCATCTTGGCCTACACGTGTGTGGGGTTCTAGCTGTGAAGCCTAAGCACAGGGTTTCTCCTATTGCTGACTTGTATGCCTGAACCTGTGATAAGTAAAGCCTTTTAAAACTGCATCAGATTCCTGAGTCTTCATCCATTCCCCACCCGGCCCGAGGTAGAAGGGAACTCGCCTCCCAGCACTGTCGGGGACCCCGGTGGCGCTCCCCCCACCACTGGCTATCAAATCCCAGAAAGCATGTACCAGCTGGCATTCCCACCAACAATGGATGAGTGTCCCCCTTTTCCCCACATTCACACCAGCACTTGTTGTTCTTGCTCTTTGAATATGTGCCAGTCTTTGTGGTGTAAAGTGGTATCGGTCAAGTGAAACATATATCAGGAGGTCTTGTCAAAGGTGGAAATTATCACAAACGTTTGGGAGTCAGAGGCTAGGTAAGACAGAAAAATGGAACAGTGTGCTAACAATTGTCGAGGATACTAATGCCAACCTAGAACTGAGCATTAAATAGAGGCAAAAGGATACACATGACAACCCTTTAATGTATGTTCCTGCAATCCATAGTCTGGAGGGGAAGGAAAAGAGAAAGAGAAAGGGAAAGAAATAAAGAACCTGCCATGGAGGCGGGCTGGGGAGGGGGAGGGAACCGGGGACATTGATGGTGGGAGATGGGCACTGGTGGCGGGATGGGTGCTGGAACACTGTATGACCAAAACCCAAATATGAACTTTTTAATTGTATATCTTTGTTGGTTTAGATAGAGAAGGGAACATGTGTGAATAAATGTCTAAAGTTCTGATGCTAACATAGAACTGAGCATTAAATACAGACAAAAAAAATGCAATGATGGCTTCTAAGTGTACGTAGTGCACTTAGAAGTGTACAATGTGTGGGAGAAGGAGGAGAGAGAGAGGGAGAGGAGAGGAGATAAAGAACCTGCCATTTATGCAGGATGTGGGAGGGGGAGGGAATTGGGGACATGGGTGGCTGGGGGGGCACTGGTGGAGGGCGGGGTGCTGGATCACTGTGTGACCGAAACCCCCAAGCCGTGAACAGCATTGTAATTGTATATCTCACGGTGGTATAACAAAATGTTAAAACAAAAAGAAACAATGACCAAGATACGAAGAGAGTCCACAGAATGGGAAAGAATATTCACCCAATACCCATCTGATAAGGGGTTAATATCCAGGATATATCAGGCATTGGTAGAACTTTACAAGAAAAAAAATACCCAACCCCATAAAAAAAATGGAGAGAAGAAATGAACAGAAACTTTGAAAAGGAAAAAATTTGAATGGCCAAAAGGCATATGAAAAAATGCTCATCATCACTAATCATCATAAAGATGTAAATCAAAACAACAATGAGATATCATCTCACACCACAGAGACTGGTGCATATCCAGAAGAGCAAGAACAACAAGTGCTGGTGTGGATGCGGGGAGAAAGGGACTCTCATCCGCTGTTGGTGGGAATGTCTGTCGACTGGTCCAGCCCTCTTTGGAAAATATGGACATTACTCCAAAAAAACTAGATATAGTGCTCCCATTTGACCCAGAAATACCACTCCTGGGAATATATCCTGGAGACCCAAAAACACACAGAAGAAACATTATCTGCATTTCAATGTTCATCGCAGCACTATTCATATTAGCCAGAATCTGGAAATAATCTGAATGCCCAAGAACAGAAGACTGGCTAAAAGAAACTGTGGTACATCTACACAATGGAATACTATGCAGCTGTCAGAAAAGACGAAGTCATGAAATTTACATGCAAATAGATGGGCCTGAGAGTATCATGCTCAGTGAAATTAGACAGAAGGTAAAAGACAGATATAGAATGACTGCATTCATTAGTGGTATGTAAATATATACTAGTGCTCTACTAATTATGGGAAATATTAGTACTACACTAGAACTGAATATTGAATGTACACAAAGGGATTTACATGGTAATCCCCTAAATGTCTGTAGGGCAAGCCACGTGTGTGTGTGTGTGTGTGTGTGTGTATGTGTGTGTGAAAGAGAGAGAGAAAGAGAAATAAGAGAAATAGTGCCTGCTATAGAGGCAGGCTGGAGGAAGAGGGAGGGAACTTGGGGATATTGGTTGTGGGAATGGGGTACTGGTGGAGGGACGGGGTGCTGGAAAAATGTATGACTGTAACCCAATCACGAACATCTTTTTTAATTGTATATTGCATGGTGGTATAATAAAAATTAACAAAAAAAATAAAAAAAAAAAAAATTAAAAAATAATCCCAATTAGTCACATGTAAGGCAAGTGCTATACACTTCTTCAGTTTTAATATTTAGTGCTATATGCTTTATTTAATGCTATATGCTCCAATTTTAATAAAAGACTTAAAGAATATTATAAATATATTTTAAATCACAAAAGGGTGATTTAAAATATATTTTTCATTTTGAGAATATATTAAATAATCTTAAAACAATTTGACTAAAAAAGAAATTTAAGTATTCAATATTAGACTTGATGCAATATGGGACAATTGTTATCTTTTTTATATGCTCTTATATTAATTTATTAATATAAATATATTGATTTTCTGCCATAGCTAATAAACATATTTCTATAACTTTAAGTATGATACCCAAGCTGTTTTTCAGCACATGTCATAATTTTTTCCTATATATTTTTATGGGATTTATATGCAGCTTTAGTGAGACAAAATTGACATTCTGTATAATTTGATGATATGTATTATAGTGATTTAATAAGAGCATGCATTGCAAATGGATTACCATAAAATTTAACATGGCAATTATCTCACATAATTATCTTTGTGTATATGTGAATGTATAGTATGAACATTGAAGAATACAAACACTAAATGATCTCACTCATCTGTGGTATTACAGAGAAACAAAACAATAGAGATAAAGGAAAACCTCTTTGTTTTGGATTATAAAACTGGATTACCAAGCCTTGCAGAGCTGTGGCTGTGACAGAGGAAGACGCAGCTAGAAATTACACAAAAAAACATAAATGCTAACACTATTAGAATCATGTTACTCAAACTATAATAATTAAAAACCTATGTTCCCTTTTTAAGATTCAAGTATATGAATAAGTTCTCACTATAACTTCTGAAATGTAATAATTTGATGTAACAATGCATTTGCATTTTTCGAGTGTAGAATATAAGACTTCATTTAATAGATTATCAATGATAGTTATATTAAGATGAAGTAGCTTAGAGATGTCAGGCTCAAAATATTTCATTGTGTCTATATAGTAAAGTGTGAATTTTTTAAATTGCATTTTCTTCAAGGGACTTGAAGAGAACTGGTATGTCTTTTTGTTTTATTTAATATTTCAGGGCACTTAATTTTCCCTTTTGCTTTGTTTTCCTTTAGTACTGCTATGCTTAACTCTAAATATCTAATTGGCTATACTTTAATATAGCATTACGGGGAGTTCTATAGATGTCATTAACACCTGTTAGCAGCAATCATCTTTAAGTGAAGAGATAAGCAAGATCACGTTAATACATCTAAGCATGCTATAAAATGAATCAAGGGACATTGGTGGTGGGAAATGGGGACTGGATGGGTGCTGAACACTGTATGACTGAAACTGAAATATGAACACTTTTGTAACAGTATATATCACAGTGGTATAATTAAAAATTTTTAAGAAATAAAAAATAAAATGATTAACCCAGGAAAAATTAAAAAATTTCATTCCATGGGGCCGGAGCGCTAGCCCAGCCGGTAGAGGCGCTCTTGCACGCGGCCGGCCTGTGCTGGCCCAGGTTCGATCCTCGGCATCCCATATGGTCCCCCGAGCACCGCCAGGAGTAATTCCTGAGTGCAGAACCAGGAGTAACCCCTGAGCATCGCCGGGTGTGACCCAAAAAGAAAAAATAAAATAAAATAAAAATTTCATTCCATATGATAATATGTCTACCTTTTTTATAGCCCGTACTTTGGTTTATTAACTTTCTGAAATCACTGTCACTGTATCACTGTCTTCCCATTCATCTTTGATTTGCTTGAGCGGGCACCAGTAACATCTCCATATGCAAGTAGAGCCCAAGGGAACCTGCTTGCTCCAGGAACATAAAAAGAGCCTCAAACCATTCCATCAGGTCATGGGAATGAGGTCTATAATTGTTACTGGTATCCTGGCATATCAAATACAACACGGGTAGCTTGCCAGGCTCTGCCATGAGGGTAGCATACTCTTGTAGTCATCTCAAAATCCAGCATTTATTGATGAACCGCGCGGCTGCTTACGGCCTCGTGAGCCAGGCTGTGACAGGCTGGTCTGCTGGGTGGAGTTCTGATGAGGAGGAAGTCGGATGTGGAAAATGGAGGTCCTCATAGAGTGGGGGAGTTGTCTGGCTTGTTGTTAGGCTCTGCTGGTGTGGCGGGCCATGCTTAGAACCTGCCATCCCTCCCGGCACCTCATGAGCGGCTAGGCACAGTAAGAGCCAGTAACAGCTCTGCCCCATGTCTGTCTGGGGCTGGAGCGATAGCCCAGCAGGTAGGGCATTTGCCTTGCATGTGGCCAGCCTGTGCCAGCACGGGTTCGATCCCCAACATCCCATATGGTCCCCTGAGCACCACCAGGAATAACTTTCTGAAATATTAGCGATATTTTTGCACTTGGTGTACTATTTTTAATGATGTTACATTTTCTGAATTCCAACAACCTTAAGGTCTTCTTTCCTAAACAAAAACCCTGTGTGAACTTTATATGTATTCATTTATAGACATTTGATGTTAATTTAATTGTTCCCTGATCGTGCTAAAGATATGTTATATGTGCTTTCATTTGCTCTACTTGCCCATCTTTGTCTTTTGAAGAAATGATTCAAATTGTGGGGAGCATATAATTTTATTTCTGCATATTGAAATTGTGGGGAGCATATTTTATTTTGTTTTTATTCTAAGGAACTCATATTTTTCTCTGTATATTTTTAAATATATTTACTAATATAAATAAATCTGCTTGAAATGAAATTTATCTTTCCCATCCTAAGCCATACCTTTCTATATTATCCTATCTGTAATTTCTTAACATAATCTTTTCAACTCTCTTTCTCATTTCCTCTTTACTGAATAGGCTACATCTCTTTTCAAGAAAGATGGAAGGAATGAGCATTTAACCACTGTATGCTTTTTTCCTCCTATGGTTAGGCCATAATCTATAAATTCCCTTGCACTTTAATGATAGAAATAAAGCCAATGACCTATGTTAAAATAATTTCATGGGTCAACAAGTTAATGAAGAAAGTATAATTTGAGGCATGTGAGGCTTCCTGCATGACATTAAACCATAACCTATTCATAAATAAGAACAGGAAGTGAGATTGGAGCCATCCCTTTTTGAATGTCTAGTGAGGAGACTGCAGTCTTTCTCTCCCTGCTTCCCACTAAAATCTTCCCACCCATGATTTTATAAAAGTACTTGGGACTACTTTGGATGTTTCTAAGATTGCCTGATGATATTTAAAAAATCTCCTGCGAATTGGAGAAATTTCCCAAATACAAAGGATCATACAATTCTATCATATTTTATCTATCATCTCATATTCTATCATATCAGAGTCTATCATATTAGAGAGCTTATCCTGCTTATTTTCTATTAGTTCTTTCTCACCAAGTTGACAATTGGTGTCCATCTCTGTTTCAAATGCATATTTTTTGCTTGTTTGTATTTTTGCCTTTGGACCACATCCAGTTGTGCTCAGGGTTGTGCTCAGGGTATATTCAGAGATTCAAATGTGGTTCCGAGGATCAAGCTCAATGAGCCAAGTGCAAGGCAAATGTCCAACCCAGTGTACTATCACTCAGGCATATTTTTTTTCTCCAGCATATTTTAAAAAGTATTCTTCCATGATATTTGGCTCCAGCCTATCTGAGATCTTATTTTCTTATTTCTTTCATTCTTTCATCCAAGACCAGAAAGGAAGATTAAATGGAAGTTCCCAAGTAAGAAACAATCCTCCCTACGTACATTCTGTGTACATTCTGTACTTCCACAAAAGCATGATTTGAATCATTTGAGATCCCTGAGATTTGAATAATTCACATGGAAAAGAAGTTTGAGAACAGGTTGAATAAACAGAGCAGTAGATAGATGAATAAAGATATTTGCATGAGAGACCTGAAAGATAATACATATGACTGGGAGTGTGCCTTGCATGTGCTTTACCCTGATTCAGATCTCCAGCAGCTTACATGGTCCCTTGAACCTCACCAGGTGTGTTCCCTGAGTGTACAGTCATGTATAAACCATAAGCACCACTGAGTGTGGAATCAAAACAACGGATATTGAGCATGAATGGTATGAGACATGCTATAAAGAAAACTGTGGAGTATATATATTTTACTGATAGTGCTTTAAAGCTAGAGCAATAATTCAGCACAGAGGGTGCTAGACTTGCTCACAACTACTGGGTTTGACCCCTATCATTGCACATGGTCCCCTAAGCACTTGATGTGTAATTTTTGCACACCGATCACAGGAATAAACCCTGTGCACAGTCAAATATAGCTCCCCAATATAAAACAAGAAAATTAACTGCATATATATTAATTTTAAAATTGTGACCATCAAAAGACAATATGGAGAGAAGGGACCTTGCCTTTCAGAGTCTTCCTGAATTAGATTCCTGCACTGTGTATGATCTTATGAGCACTTCCAGGAGTGATGCTTGAGCAAGAGCCAGGAGGAAGCTGTAAGCACCAGTAGGATGATATCTAAATCACTCAAGATTAGTACAGAGTTGATCCATGAAAGCCAAAGGGAAAGGAAAGGAATATGGAGTATTGTTTTTAACATGTATTTATGATTGGTTATAAGAGATGAGTAAGCTCTAGAAATGTACTTTATGTCACTGGAGTGTCGATAGTCCATATAGTTTTAGAGTTTACATATTTCTGTTTGTTTTGGGGGCAAACCAAGGCAGTGCTCAGGGCTTTCTCCTGGCTTTGCTGTCAAGGACCACTCTGAGTGGTACCAATGGAGCATAGTGGGGTTCCAGGAATTGAACCCTCTGAGTGGTCACCAATGGAGCATAGTGGGGTTCCAGGAATTGAACCCTGATCAGCTACGTGCAGGCCAAATGCCCTACCCATATACTATCACTCCAGCCCAATATACATATTTTTTAAGGAAAGATTTTCATATGTTAAAATATTAAGCATAATAAAAACATCCATTTACAAAACATGATTATATGTTGTCAGATGAATCATTAATAGAATACATTTATTTATATTGTTTGAATAAATTTATTTGAATTAATGATTATAATTCACATGTGAAATCAATACTTAATAACTAAATTATATAAACACATAATTAGCATTATATATAACAATTATTACTAAACACATATAAAATTTTTTTTCTTTTCGTATATTTAATTGTAATAATGCAAAGAATTGCTATAAGATTAATCTTTGAAATTCATATCATTAATTTTACTATTTAAGAAATAAACTCAGTGAATTTCTTCCCACTTAATATATTTCAAATGCTTCTATAATATTTCTTACATAAATATTTTATACATATACAATAATGGCATAACTAGTTATTTTTATAAGACAATTTAATGATAGTAAACTACATTTTTATACCTAAAATATCAAAAATATGTGGTAAGAAAACCATTAATAATAATATGGGATCAGAGAGATAGTACTATGGATAGGGTGCTTGTCTGGCATGTGACTGACCCCGGTTCAATCTCCGCATCCCATATTGTCCCCTGAGCAAAGCTAGGAGTAATACCAGAGTGCAGAGTCAGAAGTAGCACTGAGCACCGCTAGGTAACCCCCCTAAAATATGTTGCTGCTCTATGCTCAATAGCTCAAATTTGGAGACAGATCAAATATATAATAACAGATGAATGTGCAAAGATAGAATAGTTCCATATAAATACAATAAAATAAGCCACATTATAAGAAAAGATGAAATCCTGAAGTTTGCTATAACTTATTTGGAACTGGAAGGCATTAAAAAAGACAATTCATTCAGAAAAAGAACAAGTACTAGATGATCTCACTCACCTTTGGTATTCAGAGCATCAAAAGAAGGGCATGCCCAAATAAAGAATGATGAAAAACCCTTGACCTTTGATGGCGAAAGTGCAATTACCAAACAGTAGGGAGAAATGAGGAAACGGAAAGGTAACCAGGATTGACATGAAGACTTTTCACCACCAAAAGTCATTTGCTGGTGAAAAAGCTGTAGTAACTTTTTAGAATTAATACTATAAAGAATATCACTATTGATACCATGTTATCCTAAACTACAATGAAAACAAAAAAATATTGACACTGTTGAAATAAACATAAATAGAATATATGATATTGAAACCTTCCCCTAATAATCTCACCTATTTTTTATATATGTATAGTGCAAAATCCCTACATATCAGTTAATATCACCATAAAATGAATGTAGAAGTATATGAATCTAGTATTTTCTCTATTAACCCTGATGTTATAGAAATTTGATAAATAAAACCAATAACTTTTATTTAAAATACATTATTATATTATTTAAAAATACAGTATTATATCAAGCAGATTATGCTATATAATTAACTTCTCATTTTTTTATTCACTGAATATTTCTTACTTTACTTGGTTTTGATGTCTAAAATTTCTAATGCATTCTAAATTTCTAATAGTGCAAATATGCATAAACAAAAGTGCTTTAAGTTCCTTAGAAATTTTGAGTCACAATATGTCCATAAGTAAAACATTTAAAATAAATATTGTATTAATCTACACAACAATTTTCTCACATGATTATATTAAAAATACTGTATAACCTTAGGCACTTTAGGAAGTTTAAGGCAACAAAAAAGCACACCTGGGTGAGACATGGGAGAGGCTCTTCCCTGAAGAAAAGAATTTTAAAAAGGGGAGGGAAAAGAAATATTAAAAATAAAGGAATTTTAAGATACAACTTTCATTCTATTGTCACCCCTAAGTGGTTCTTTTCCTCTCTCATCCCATTCCTTTGTGTATCTTAAGTAGCAGTGACATTTTCTGTTCCTAGATTTGATCCTCAACTTAGAGCAGTTTGGCAGTATAAAGGTCACATCAATCAAATAAATGAATGGGGCACAAAATCTCTAGAGAAGCAAAGACTCGGTAATAGTGGAGAGAAGAAACAAAAATAAAGACTAGGTTATCTTTGTACCTTGAAATTTCTTCCCATTACCACACTCTTAATTAACAATTCATAGCTGAAGAGAACAAGGTCAGATGGGCAGTTTGCAAACGGTGAACAAGGTAGTTTTATGCGTCTATGAGGAGACTGTAAAACCTAAGTGAAAATATGATGAACCAAGATAAAAGTGCTGAAGACTATACCGGAGTCATGGTAGATCCCTGGGAAAAAATCTATCAAATCAAGTTCACTGACCATATAAGAGATTTTAATGGCTATTGTTTAAACTGATTTAAGTCCTGCCTGATGACAGTTCAATCTGGACATGAAAGATTTATGATGTTCATTTTTGTGTGAGACTAAGCCAATGCTTTTTTTTAAAAATAAACAAAGGAGAATTTCAAAGTATTTGACTGATTCTTCACGGGATTGATGAGGGATCTACTTACTGATCCCAGCTCTATAATACCATATGTTTACTTAAACTATTAATGAGAAAAAAGATTACAACATGATCCACAGCATTAAAGGAAACACATAGCAAACTCAGCACTGACATTAGCAAACTCCATTTTCTTGTATTACGAAGATTACAAACAGATGCAAACATTAAGCTATTCTTCACTTAGATAATGGTTCATTGAGCTGTAATGTTTTATAGTATAGATAAGGGGATATAAACTTATTTTTTAATAAATTCACTAAGATAATCTATATTGAAATGATATATAAAATAGCTAACATTCATTAATAATAAGACAGCACATTCTACTGTATACTGAAAAGGAATAAAGAGACATTACACATAAAGGTGCAATAATTACATGCAATGACTTTTTTAAATGAAAGTCAGTTTTCTGTAATCTTCATAATAGATGTTAATGATACAACAGCTCTGACTCTAAAAATAGAGAACCTAGGTCAGAGAGTAATGTGGGTAAGGTGTGTAAGGAGCTAATCTTGTATGCAGACAATCTTGCTCAAACCACGGCACCATATAGGGTCCCTTGGGATGAGCACTGCCATGAGTGATCCCATGCAAAAAGCCAAGAGTAAGCCTTGAGCATACTAAAAGCATGGCCCTTAAGCAAAAGCAATAAATAATAATAATAATAATAATAATAATAATGAAACAGTTATCTTTGTAGAATGGACCTCCAACTCTTGCTTCTCTTACTCTTCCTTCCTTACTGCCCTTCATCCTTCTCTTTTTCTTCTTTACTGCCCTCCCTTCACTTTTTTTCTTCCCACCTTTTTTGCTTAAAAAATTATATGAAGGTCTAGGATATAGCAAAAATGACAAAGTACATGCATCAATAGTGGTGAATCTGAGTTCCGTCCTAGTACCACATTGCCCCTTGATCACCAGATATAGCCTGGACCCTCAAGGACTACTGAGAGAATGGTCTCAAAAAAAATAAAATGATAGTAAAGAAAATATTTTGCCTCAAGCACTGTGGAATTAGTTCAGGATAATGCTAGTTTTTTTAAGTATTTTATTATACCACCGTGAGATATACAAATAAAAAGATATACAATTAAAAAAGTTCATGATTGGGTTTTGGTCATCACAGTGTTTCAGCACCCGTCCCCCACCAGTGTCCATCTCCATACAAATAAAAAGATATACAATTAAAAAGTTCATGTTTGGGTTTTGGTCATACAGTGTTTCAGCACCCGTCCCTCCACCAGTGCCCATCTCCCACCAACAACATCCCCGGTTCCCTCCCCCCTTCCCCAGCCCCTGCTCCATGGCAGGTTCTTTATTTCTTTGCCTTTCTCTCTCTTTCTCTTTTTCCTTCCCTTCTAGACTATGGATTACAGAACATAGGAAACCAAAAATACGCAGCGGAAACACCATCCCTACTTTTATGTTCATAGCAGCATTATTCACAATAGCCAGAATCTGGAAGCAACCAGAGTGCCCGAAAATTGATGACTGGATAAAAGCTTTTGGTACATCTACACAATGGAATACTATGCAGCTGTTAGGGAAAAATGATGAAGTTATAAAATTTGCCTATAAATGGATGGACATGGAGAAGATTATGTTGAGCGAGAAGTTAGCCAGAAGGAGAGAGACAGATACAAAATGACTGCATTTATTTGCATGGCATAAATATATATGTACATATTATGATACCAATATCCAAGGTCAAGTAGAGCATATATCGGTAGGTCTTGTCAAAGGTGGATAATGCTAGTTTTTAAACATGCAAAATATTTAGAATATGCATTATAATATCTTCATTAATAGGATGTGACAACCTATCACAGCCTGTCTCATCGAAGTTCCACCCTGCAGCAGTTCCTTTTTTTTTCAATCCGGCCCATGTATGCTGAACCAGAGACTTACAGACATGGGGCAAAACTCCTACTTGCTCACCCTGTGCCTTAGCCACTCAAGAGGCGCGCCGGAGGGATGGCGGGTTCTAGCCCTGACCCGCCACCCCAGCAGAGGCGCACAACAAGCCAGATGACCCCACCACTCCATCGGGCCGCCATTTTCCACATCCGGACTTCCCTCTCTTCAGAACTCCACCCAGCGACAGCCTATCACCGCCTCTTGCTTGGCCGCTTACGGCCATGCAGTTCCATCTATAAATGCTATATTTAGAGGTGACTACAAGGGTATGCCACCTGCCTGGCAAGCCTGGCAAGCTGCCCTGTTTTTATTTGATATGCCAAATACCAGTAACAATTATATTAGTTCATTCCCACTGACCTTATATAATGGTTTGAGAGCTCTTTATGTTCCTGGAGCAAATAGATGCCCTTGGGCTCTACTAGCATGAGACAGGTCATATGGAGATATTACTGGTGCCTGCTCTAGCAAGTAGATGATCAACGGGAGGATAGTGATAGTGATCTTTATTAATATTCTTCCATTTTAAGAAACTAATAAATGGTACTTAAAATTAACTAATCAATCAATATATTATTTTTACTTTGATGGGGCACACCCACAAATGTTCAGGGTTTGTTACTACTGGCTCTGCACTCAGGAATTACTGATGGTGGTGCTTTGGGGACAACATGAGATGCCAGGGATCAAAGGCATGTCAGTCATGTGCAAGGCAAGTACTCTAAGTTTAAATATAGTAGTTTTCCTTAATGAAGCAGAGTAGATGGAAATGCATAATCTATGAGAATAACGAGATGATATCACTTGTCACTTGACATCCAGTTATTCATAAAATTTGTTCGAGTGGGAGCCAGTAACATTTCCATTTGCCCTTGTCACATGCCATTATAGTCCAATGACATCTGCTTGCTCCAGGAACACAAAGAGCCTCAAACTGTTCATTCAGGGTCTTTTTTCTTCTTTTTTTAAAAATTTTTTATTTTTATTACAAAGATATACAATTTAAAAGTTCATATTTGGGTTGAAGACATGTACTTTGAGGCAGACATGGGGCAGAGATGCTACTGACTCTCACTGTGCTCAGCCGTCATGAGGTGCCCAGGAGGGATGGCAGGTTCAAGCCATGGCCCGCCACCCCAGCAGAGAGCCTCACAACAAGCCAGACGACCCCACACTCCATGAGGACCCCTCCATTTTCCCATCCGGACTTCCCCTGGTCAGAACTCCACCCAGCAGACCAGCCTATCACAGCCGCGTCTCGCGCGGTTCATCAATAAATGCTGGATTTTGAGATAACTACAAGAGTATGCTACCCGCATGGCAGAGCCTTGCAAGCTACCCATGTTGTATTTGATATGCCAGATACCAGTAACAATTATAGACCTCATTCCCATGACCTGATGGAATGGTTTGAGGCTCTTTATGTTCCTGGAGCAAGCAGGTGCTCTTGGGCTCTACTTTGCATGAGACAAGGTCATATGGAGATGTTACTGGTGCCGCTGGAGCAAATCGACAATGAACAGGAAGACAACGATATAGTAATTTGGGTTTTGGTCATACAGTGTTCCAGCACCCATCCCACCACCAGTGCCCGTCTCCCACCACCAACGTCTCCGGTTAACTCCCCCCCTCCCCACCCTCATCCATGGCAGGTTCTTTATTTCTTTCCCTTTCTCTCTCTTTCTCTTTTCCTTCCCCTCAGACTATGGATTACAGAACATACGTTAAAGGGTTGTCATGTGATTCTTTTTGCCTCTATTCAATGCTCAGTTCAAGTTTGGCATTAGTACCCTCTACAATACTCAGGGATTACTCCTGGCTTTTTGCTCAGGAATTACTCTAGAGGTGCTCAGGGGACCAATATGGGATGCCCAGGATAGAACCTGGGTTGGCCACATGCAAGGCAAATGCCCTACC
>JAJIBD010035828.1:0-27356 GCA_021461705.1 Cryptotis parvus
AGCCGTGAGTCTCGGTGTCCAGGGAACAGTGCTAGCCCGTTTCACAGACCTGCATCCATGAGTTCTTGTGTGTGTTGGGTGTCGGTGGGGGCATTTGGAAACCCATTTCTGTTTTATTTTGTTTGAGGCCACACCCAGCGATGCTCAGGGGTTACTCCCTAGGAATTACTTCTGGCGGTGCTCTGGGGACCATATGGGATGCTGGGTTTCAACCCAGGTTGGCTATGTGCAAGGCAAGCTCCCCACCTTCTATAGTGTTGCTCCAGGAACCTTTTCCTTCTGGGGGCTGAGACTTTGGGCCCCAGTGATGCTCAGGGGTCACTTCTGGTTCTGTGCTCAGGAATCACTCCCTGATGGTGCTTAGGGACCCCACGTGGTGCTGGGGGTCAAATGCTTTCCCTGCTGTCCTAGTCCCCAGCCCCAAGAGAAGCCCATTTTCAGGCCCATCCCAGAGCCTGTGCTCATAGCCAAATGATCTTGCCCCTGGGTCAGCTGGTGGCCAGTGCAGCTTTCCCCAGCGCACACAGCCCATCCGTGTAGTCAATGGGGTTTATTTTTTTAATTTTTTTTTAAATTTATTTATTTTTTCCCCCAAAATTTTATTACACCATTTTAGACATACAATTGCAAGATGCTCATGTAGAGTTCTGGTTCCACAGCGTTCCAACACCCATCCCTCCACCCAACCCCATCTCCCATCACCAATGTCCCCACCTCCCTCACCCCTCCCACACCTCAACTACTTGGCGGGTTCTGTATGTCTTTTCTCTCCTCTCTATTCTCTCCCTCCTGCCAAACTTTCCTGCACATCGTGGAATGCAGTGGATTAAAGGACATTACTGTTTCCACTATATTGATGGACCCATGTGGCTGCAAGCGGCCGTGCGACCTGGGCTCGAACTGGTTTTTGTCTGTTAATCTGGTTGTGAGGTAGTATCCCAGCATCCGGACAGTGAAGGTGGTGGCTAGTGTGGTGGCGAGAGTCTCATCCGGCTGCTTCCGGGACCCCCAGAGGTGATGGGCCCACTCCCAAAACCCATCTGTCCTCCTGGGAGCCCCATGGTCAGCTTAGCCAGGGGAAAGCAGAGTTCCAGCTTCCCCAGGCACGTCCGAGGTCCTGCATGCTATGGCTGGTGTCGCCCCAGGGCCGTCAATGGGGTTTATGACGCTGAATCGTCCCTTCAGCCGCTGTCTGTGCTGAGTGGGAGCAGGCAGCTTCCAAGCCACTCCACTCCCATCTCATGCTCATTTCAGAGAACCAGGGGGTGAGGTACAAGCAGCAGGCATGGCCTGCAATGCCCTGCACAGTCCCCACGGGGCCTAAGCTCTGAGCCTGATCTCCCACTCACCTGGAGGGGCATTGCTGAGAATGCCCCCGCCAGGCCTGTGGAGGGTCCCAGGAAGGGATGGGAAGACCAGGCCACTGTGAGAGAGACTCAGAACCGGAAGGACTGAGCACGGCGCTGTGCACTGCCTGCAGGAGGCCCGTGAGCGCTTCCTCCAGCACTGCCAGGAGCCACCTGGAGGCAAGCGTAGCCCAAAAACGAAAGGGGAGAGGAGCAGAATGATAGGACGGCAGGCGGGGCCTTCGCCTTGCTCGCTGCTGACCCAGGTGCAGTCCGCGCATCCCTCATGGTCCCCCAAGCACGGCCAGGAGTGGGGCGTGGCGGCGGGTGGCTGTAGGCTGCCGGCTCTCGTGCTGACGCTGGTGCCCCACCTCCCTTCCAGTTGGTATCACGGTGCCATCAGCCGAGCTGAGGCCGAGAGCCTGCTCCAGCCCTGCAGAGAAGCTGCTTACCTGGTTCGGAACAGCGAGTCGGGGAACAGTCGGTACTCCATTGCGCTGAAGTAAGTGTCCGCACACGGGCTGCCTCTGACCACCTCTCCTGCCTGCTCGGTGGTGCTCACCGGGACCCCGGAATGTAAGAGGTGCCCAGGGTAAGGACGCAAGGCCAGGGGTGGGGACACTCCCCAGGCTCTAGCACCCTGAGGGTTCTGTTCCACCACGTCGTCCTCCGCCTTGCATGGCCTGGTCCAGTGCCGGGGCTCTGGGCAGACAGGACATGGCCTGTGCTTTTTGTGTGTGTGTGTGGGGGGGCGGTGAGTAGTCAGAGAGAGGATGCCGGCTCAGACTTCTGATGGGGAGGGCATTAGTCATCCTTTGCTGCCCTCATGCCTGGGCCTTTCATAAGTCAGTTCCCCCTGGGTGTCCAGATGGTAGCTGAAGTTTTGACACCAGTTTCTTCTGGGGAGAAGGAGCTGCCCACTAGCTCCTGTCCCGTCACCCCTCCCCACCCCAGCGTGCACAGAAGCTGGCCTGCCCGCGGCCTGGCCACTGAAGCTTGTATCATGGAAACTGGCGCTGCACTGTGAGCTCCGTGGTGCTATATTGGAGGATCATCGTCAGGAGCCCGAGCCGCGTTTCCTTCCTCAGGAAGCTGAGCCCCTGCAGCTGAAACAATCAGACTGGAGCGAGAGCGAGCCTGGCGGGGAGCGCCCAGCGCAGGGCGGAGGCATCGGCCGCAGACGCGGTGCCAGGAATAGCTCTGTGTGTTCCCGAGACCAGGCTGCCGAAGGTGCCAGCTGTCAGTCTGTCCCACCAGCGAGTCTGTCCAGAACTTTCCTTTTCCTCTTCCCCTTCACACCTGGGGAGTTTCCCCGGGCGTAGGAGCTGGACTGGGAGTTTGGGGCCAGCAGGACTTCGCTTTTTCCAGCAGCACCAGCCCCGCCCCCAGTAGCTGACGCCGCGTGTGCATGAAAGATAGACGGCTGAGGGCACCCACGCGTGGCCCGGGGCCAGGCAGCTTCTGAGCGCCCTCGGGCTAGCCAGCTGCCCGCCGCGCGCCCGCCGGGACGTAACGGGGCTCTGCTCGGCGGGCAGGGCGCCCTCTCGTGGCACCCCTGGGTTCCCACCCCCGGGTTTGTGTTTCGTTCCAGGACGAGTCAGGGATGTGTCCACATCATCGTGGCCCAGACCAAGGACAACAAGTACACCCTGAATCAGCCCAGCGCCGTCTTTGCCAGCATCCCGGCAGTGGTACACTACTATTCCAGCGAGAAGCTGCCTTTCAAGGGGGGCAGAGCACATGGCGCTCCCTGTACCCGGTGCACAGCAAGCTGCACTGAGCCTCCGCCCTCCAGAGCGGGCCCCCCGCGCATGGCAGACAAAACTGTGCGCACCCCTCCCGCTCCCCCTTCCCCTCTTCTCCCCTGGCCTGCCCCCCTGCCCGTTTCACTGCCTTCATAAACCAATCCCATGCTCCTCGCCCTCTCGATTGCGTGGCCTCCTGTGTCAGGAGTTGGGAAAACCAAGAGGCTGGTTCTTGGCTGGAATAGCTGATCCCAGCTTTCAAGACTATGGCAGCGACTGGGGGTGTGGGCCAGTGAGAGCGTGTGAAGGCAGGGGGGCCGGAGGGGATGGTTCTCTCCCACTCTTCCCCCTCCCAGGCCACTCCAGCCCCGAAAGTCACAAGCTTGGGGGCTTCCCCACTGGTCTGCTTTAGGGAATCAGCGTCCCGAGAGAGTGGCCGGCAAATCCCTCACCCCGTCCAGAGGCCAGGAGCGTGCCCCATGTAAGACTTACAATAGAACTGGGGGCTGGCGTCGTGATTCCTGAATCAGAGAGGAAAGGGGCCGAGAGACATTGCACTTCTGACTTTTTCTTGTCACTTGTCACTTGTCTTCCGTTGTCCATCGATTTGCTTGAGCGGGCACCAGTAATGTCCCCATTTGTTGGGATGAGGGACGTTACTGGATTCATTATTGTTACCAATGATGACCAACTACTGGACATTCCATTATTGTTACCACCCTGAACGCGCCTGATCTCGTCTGATTTGTTTTCTTACCTAGAAAATTTCAAAGCTCCGTCACAGAGAATTGTCTCTGGCCACTTTGGTCTTGTCACTGTGTGATTTAGTCATTCTGGAGACTATTTTTTTTTTTGGGTCACAGCCGGCGATGCTCAGGGGTTACTCCTGGCTCCTCACTCAGGAATTACTCCTGGCGGTGCTCGGGGGACCATATGGGATGCTGGGGATTGAACCCAGGTCGGCCGCGTGCAAGGCAAACGCCCTACCCGCTGGGCTATTGCTCCGGCCCCTATTCTGGAAACTTTAAAAAAGTTTTTGTTCCTCCAGTTAGATTTGCTTTGTATTTCTAGGGTGATTTTTTCTTCATTTGGGCAACACTCAGAGGTGCCCAGGGCTTTCCTCCTGGCTCTGTGCTCAGGGGATCACTCCTGGCAGGGCTCTGGGGCTACATGTGCGGTGGAGCCCAGGATGCTGTGTTCCAGCACAGGGAGTAATGATACAAGCTCCTGCCCACTGTATTATCTCTAGCTTCCTTTTTAGGGTCAATTAAATATATACCAATGTAATTCCATCTGACCCTGGGGCCGGGTCTTTCAGCACTATGCTCTCTGGGTCGGGTGGGGCAGACTGGCTGTATAAAAGTAGTTGAAAAAGAAGCAAGACTAGGGGGGCCGGGGCGATAGCCCAGCAGGTAGGGCGTTTGCCTTGCAGCCGCGCCGGCCCTTGTAGGCCCGGTTCGATCCCGGCATCCCATATGGTCACCCGAGTACTGCCAGGGAGTAATTCCTGAGTGCAGAGCCAGGAGTAGCCCCTGAGCATCGCCGGGTGTGACCCAAAAAGCAAAAAAAAAAAAGACGCAAGACTTTTTCCTAACTCCCATCACTTAAGATAATAAGTGAGTACCCACAGTACTGTTAACTTTATGATTCACTGTGGACTCAGTGCCACTGATTTTCTGTGAAAAACACTCACAGGGCAATAGCTGGGCTGTGAGAAGTCTCTGGTGAGTGATTGTATCACACAGCAGAAACCTCTGGAGTTAGAGGTTTGTCCTTGGGTTTTCAGACTGACCCATATGTAAATTTTTTCACTTCAAAAGCTTCTTTTAAATATGGAAAAAAAAGAAGTTGATTTGGCGCACCTTTTAAAGGAAAGCATAGCTGTCTAGTTATTAGTGGTCATTTTGCTGTTATGACCTAGAGATTAGTAAAGATTTGCATCTCCACTCAGTTCGCATCATAACCTATGTATTGTGTGATTGTTGATCCAAGATAATCTTGAGAGCAGGGCTGGAGAGATAGTCTGGCGGGCAGTGTGCTTCTCTTGCGCCCTGCTCACCTGGGTTTGATCCCCAGCACCCTTTATGGTCATCTGAACACTTCCAGGAGTCATTCCTTAGCACAGAGCCAGGAATAACCCCTAAGCTTTGCCCAAAACAAAACAAAAATCTTTTTTTTTTTTTTTTTTTTGCTTTTTGGGTCACACCTAGTGATGCTCAGGGGTTACTCCTAGCTCTTCGCTCAGGAATTACTCCTGGCGGTGCTCAGGATGCCGTGGATGGAACTCCGGGTTGGCCGTGTGCAAGGCAAACGCCCTACCCACTGTGCTAGAGTTCAGCCCCCAAAACAAAAATCTTAAGAGGAACTTTTTTCTCACCGGATCCCAATGGTTTAACAATAAAGAGTATGTTTTCTTAAGAACTGTCAGATTTTTTATGTGTTCTTGTTCATGTACATTATCTTTAGTACACAATTAAAAAATAGTCATGGTTTGTTCAACGAATATTTATGATCTTGCATATGCGGATAATTCATTGTGTTAAACTCATTTTTAATTCAACATTCTAGATATGAAGTCTTATTTTTCATATACCTTATCCCATGAAGGAAATGCAGCAGTTAACCTAATTTTAATAAATGCTAAATGCTTGATAAAAATTTTCTGGGTGCTGTAAATGATTTTTGGCCCATTCCCAGCAGCCCTGTTAAATGTGTAAACAATGGCAGTTAGAAAGCTGGCCTGATACGTGCTTTTCCTGGGCTATCCTGTGTGGTTCTTCTTAAACTATTCTACATCTGCCAAGCTATTTTCTTGGCTCTACATGGAAGGCTTTGAGGTTTCTATGTAGCCCAGGGTTGTGCGGAGGCTACGGAGGAGACACAGGGTAAATTAGTGGGAGGGAGTTAAGTGCCTATTTTCTTCTTCAGGTCCTGACACTAGCTGACAGAAACCAGGGAAATCGCAGCTGGGGGTGGTGCCAAGCGCCGTGTGCTCTAAAAACAATTAGCCCAGCGGGAGCCCCTAATGGCTTCCTCCTGAAGTCTCCGGGGCGGCGGATCTGAAGCCGCGGTGACCTGGTTCCTCTGAGCTCTGAATGCTTCGGCTTTTGGTCATTCTTCTCCAAATAAGCTTTTTCCCATAGTCTTGGGCCTTTCCAGTTAATTCTGTCTCCCAGAATATTTTCTGATTCTCTCTGGAGAAAATGATGCCTTCTAGTAAATTCATACTCACTCGCATTGGATTTAGCATCCATGGTGCCTTGTCTGTGCTTTTCCTCATTCCTATACTTGGGTTGGTGTTTTTGTTTGGGGCCCTACTTAGGGATCATTCCCAGCAGTGCTTGGGGGACTGGATAGTGCCAAAGATGGAACCTGAGCCTCCTGCACTCAGAGTCAGCAAGAGCAGCCGGCTCTCCGGCTTTGTCACACCCTCCTTTTTAAAACAAAATTCTTGAGGGGCCGGAGCAATAATCCAGCAGGTAGGAGGGTGTTTGCCTTGCATGCGGCCGACCCGGGTTCGATTCCCCGGCATCCCATATGGTCCCCCACGCAGTGCCAGGAGTAATTCCTGAGTGCAGAGCCAGGAGTAACCCTGAGCATCGCTGGGTGTGACCAAAAAACAAACAAAAATTCTTGGGCAGAGAGATAGTACAGTGAGAAAGGCAGGGGCCAGAGAGATAGCACAGCAGGGAGGGCATTTGCCTTGTAAGTGGCCAACCTGGGTTCGATCCCCAGCATCCCATATGGTGCCCCAAGCACCGCCAGGAGTAATTTTTGAGTGCAGAGCCAGGAGAAACAGGAGAAATCCCTGAGCATTGCCGGGTGTGACCCAAAAAAGCATAAATAAATAAATAAACAAACAAACAAACAAATAAATAAATAAATAAATAAATAAATAAATGAACAAATAAATAAATAAATAGACAGATGGATAGACAGACAGACAGACAGACAGACAGACAGACAGACAGACAGACAGACAGACAGACAGACAGACAGACAGACAGACAGACAGACAGACAGACAGATAGATAGATAGATAGATAGATAGATAGATAGATAGATAGATAGATAGATAGATAAAGTACCTTTTGGGTCCAAGAGAGAGGTTACAGCACTGCGGGCCAACTGCCTAGGAGAGACCCCTGAACACAGAGTCAGGAGTAAGCCCTGAGCACCACCGGGTGTTGTCCAAAGCCCCAAAATCAATAAGATGAGGGGGCCAGAGCGATAGTCCAGCAGGTAGGGGCGTTTGCTTTGCACGCGGCCGGCCTATGCCGGCTCGGGTTCGATCTCCGGCATCCCATATGGTCCCCGAGCACAGCCAGGAGTAATTTCTGAGTGCAGAGCCAGGAGTAACCCCTGAGCGTTGCCGGGTGTGACTCAAAAAGCAAAAAAAAAAAAAAAAAAAAAAAAAAAAAATCAATAAGATGAAAATAAAGGGACTTTTTAGTGAAAAGTGAATGCCTTATCTTTTTCCTCCTCTCCTTTCTGGAGAGCCAAGACACAGAAAATTCACTTTCTCTTTTCTCCACCTCCTTTCAATATTTTTTTTCTTTCAATATTGCAGAATTCCTTTTGACCCCTTTGTACCAGATGCCTCCCATATGCTAGTTGTCTCTCTTCTATTTTCTGCAGCCCATACCACGTTGGCTTTATGATATTTTTAGCATCCCTCTTCCTTTATCTTGTCTCCAGTTTCTATGTCCCATTCATTAACTTAATGTACAGAAACTTGGTCTTGCAACGCGGCCTCCTTCGTGCAACTCCTGTAGAAAGATGGTGCGTTGCTGCCATCTAGTGGACATAAGTGAGAACTGCAGCGGGAAGGCTGCACTTCGGGCAGGTTTTTCCCTAAGGGATTTTTTATATTGTCCAGGGGGGCGGGGATGATGACACAGCAGTTGCCATCTTGAAATCTGCCCTCTCTTTGCCGAAAGGACAGTATGCAGCAGCCATCACGAAGCCCAAACTGCGGCTGGATCTCGTGGAATCTTGTTACAGCTGATGAATGCTCGGCCATGCCGCTGAAATAGGCAGCCGTTGTTGCTTCGCTGTCCAGTTTTATTTCCTCCCCGGAGGGATCATATCACCTTAATTATCAGTAAATACTTAGCTTCAACATGCAAAACACCCAAAGATTGTATATGATGAAACAGCCTATCTGTAGTGCTTTAGTAACTTATATTACAGCAGGAAGATTTTAAGAAAATCTGAATGCTTTTCAGTAGCCAGTTGAGGGTTCATACATGCAGATGGTTACTCAGAAATACAACTTTTTATTTTTTATTTTTTTGCCTTTTGAGTCACACCCGGCGATGCTCAGGGGTTACTCCTGGCTCTGCACTCAGTAATTACTTGTGGCGGAGCTTAGGGGACCATATGGGATGCCGGGGAATCAAACCCAAGTAGGCTGCGTGCAAAACAAACACCCTACCCGCTGTACTATGGCTCCGGCCCCAGAAACATAACTTTAAATAAACACCATTGCCAGAAAACCAGTGTTTTTTTCTCGACTCTGTGAGCTGTTGGTTTGGTTCAGTATCACACCAGGCAGTTCTCAGAACTTATTCTTCAGGGATCACTCTTGGTGGGCCCCAGGGACTGGGGATTGAACTTGGGTCAGCTGTGTTCAAGGCAAGCATCCCTTCTTGGGGTACTATCACTCCAACCCTGATTCCCTAGTTTTAAGAATCACTTCCCTTCAAGAAAGAAAGAAAGAAAGAAAGAAAGAAAGAAAGAAAGGAAGGAAGGAAGGAAGGAAGGAAGGAAGGAAGGAAGGAAGGAAGGAAGGAAGGAAGGAAGGAAGGAAGGAAGGAAGGAAGGAAGGAAGGAAGGAAGGAAAGGAAGGAAGGAAGGAAGGAAGGAAGGAAGGAAGGAAGGAAGGAAGGAAGGAAGGAAGGAAGGAAGGAAGGAGGAGGGAGGGAGGGATGAAGGGAAGGAAGGAAGGGAGGGAGGGAGGGAGGGAGGAGGGAGGGAGGGAGGGAGGGAGGGAGGAAGGAAGGAAGGAAGGAAGGAAGGAAGGAAGGAAGGAAGGAAGGAAGGAAGGAAGGAAAAGAGCCGGAAATATAGTACAGCAGGTAGGGCAAATGTTTGCTGTGTAGGGAGCCGACCCAGGTTCAATCCCCCACATCCCATATGGTCCCCTGAGCACCACCAGGAATAATTCCTGAGTGCAAAGCCAGGAGTAACCCCTGAGCATTGCTGTGGCCCACAAAGCTATATATATATATATATATATATATATATATATATATATATATATATATATATATATATATATATATATATATTTAATATGGTAGCCAACAAGTTAGAGCAGGGAAGGAGAAAGAGTATAGCGGGAGGGTTCTTGCCTTGCACGCAGCTGGCCTGGATCCCCATCACTAAGAGAGCCCCACCAGGAGTGAGCCCTGAGCAGAGAGGCAGGAGTAAGTCCTGAGCACTATGGGGTGTGGTCCAAACACCAAAGGAAACAGGCGTTCCAGCACCTGCCTGTGCCCCCGCAGGACACTGAGGCCCTGAGAAATTAGCCTCACAGAAGACACTGTTAGGCCAGCGCATCTCGGGGACCTGCAGGACACAGGATGATAGAGAGTCCTTTCAGAGTGTTACGCAACAATGTACTTAGAAGGGCAAATTGAGCCTGGAGAGAAAGGATGGGACTAAGGGTAACAGAACTGCCTCCCTGGGGCCGGAGCGATAGCCCAGCGGGTAGGGCGTTTGCCTTGCACCACGGCCGGCGGCCCGGGTTCGATCCCGGCATCCCATATGGTCCCCCGAGCACCGCCAGGAGTGATTCCTGAGTGCAGAGCCAGGAGTAACCCCTGAGCATCGCCGGGTGTGACCCAAAAAAAGCAAAAAAAAAAAAAACCCAACTAAATAAATAAACAAAATAGTCTCCTTATACACCATAATATGCCATATTAGTAGCCTTCTTATACACCGCCGTGCCATATTAGATCCCGGCAGAGCCAGGGCGAGCCCTGAGCTGGGTGTGGGCCCCAAACAAATGCGTGTGTGTGTGTGTGTGGGGGGGGGCAAGTTTTCTGTTTCCGGTCTTTTGCCACAATAAAAGCACAAGGGGCCTCAGACAGAACAGCAGGGCGGGCACTTGGCTTGTTTGTGGCGAGCCAGGTTTGATTCCCAGCACCACATGTGGTGCCCTGACCACAGCTGAGCAAAACCAAGCTAACAATAACAGCAACAGTAACGGTAAAGCCCAGCAGATGACTAGCATGCGACGGGGCCAGGGCCGGGCGTGTCCTGCCATAGTGACCGGACCCTCCAGGCGGCCCTGGACAGCCCTGGTCTGTCTCCAGATGGGCAGAGCTCCACAATATAACGGAGCAGCCAGAGGCCCCCCAAGATGATGTAAGAGTGCCCCCCATGGCACAGGCCTCCACCGCCCACCTCCTCCACACGGCCACTGAGTCAGACCTGCCCGTTCCCGGCCCGAACACTCCTGGGTGACTCAGGAATCGCTGATGCATGAACAAACTGCCTTGGTTCCGCTTTGACTTGAGAGCAGCTAAAGGCCACTTGCCATGCAACCGTGATGCGCTGACCCACAGCTGAAGGAGACTAAGAGGCTGTTTGCATTCCCTTTGGGGTCTATTCTGGGGTCAGCCGCAGCAGAGCCCCAGCGTATGGACCCGACAGCTCGAGCTCAGGCCCAGGGGTGCTGAAGGGGGCTGTGTGGGCTCAGGGTCTCACAGAGCATGTTCTTTGTCTCTCCCCATCCCTCATTCCGGTTCGCCCGTTTCTCCTTTGGGGGCCTGCGTCGTGGTGCTCGAGGGCCTGTGCGGAGCTGGGGATTAAGCCAGACTCTGGCACCGAACACACATGCTGCAGCCCATGGCCCTGGCTCCTGTGTTGAGTTACTGTTGGGAGTGGGGGCCTGTATCATTACCAGGTGACACCTGTGATGCTGAGGTCACTATCAGCAGCGCTCGGGGGACCAGACCATGCCACTGGTGGGGATCAAACCTGGTCCCTGCAGCAAAACATCCGCACTGACCCTTTGAGCCATTTTGCACTGTGACCCCATTTTGCATAATTTTAAATGGTACCTGTGGTGTATCCGATATGCCAAAAACAGTAACAATAATGGATCTCACTCCCAACGAATGGAGACGTTACTGGTGCCCGCTCCAGCAAATGATGAACAACAGGAAGACAAGGGATAGCCTTGTTTGTGCATGTAACATCCCCCAAAACCTTGTGCCTTTGTTTTTTTTTCTTTTTTGGGTCACACCCAGCAATGCTCAGGGGTTCCTCCTGGCTCTGCACTCAGGATTACTCCTGGCGGTGCTCGGGGACCATATGGGATGCCGGGGATCGAACCCCGGGGGCCGGCGCGGCCGGCCACATGGCATGACAAACGCCCTACCTGCTGGGCTATCGCTCCGGCCCCCAACATTGTGCCTTTGAAATGGAGAATGTAGGAGCCGGGAGAAAGTCGGGGACATGCAGAAGAGCCAGAGTCTGCCCCAGTCCTACACTGAACCATCCAGCCCCCTGAGCACAGGTTAGGGTCCCCCAAAATAGGTAAGGTGGAGGGGCCACAGACAGAGCAATGGGCAGGGAGCTTGCCTGGCACAGTGCTGGCCCAGGTTCAATCCTCGACACCCCATATGATCCCCGGGGTTCCTCCAGGAGTGAGACCTGAGCACAGAGCCAGGAGTCAGCCCTGAGCAGCATCAGGTGTGGTGCAAAAACAAACCCCAAAGAGTAGGTAAAATGGAGATCACCGGGGCCTTGACTGTTTAGTTTGGGGCCACACCCAGCAGCATCCAGAGGCTGCTTCCAGGGAGAGGCTAGGGGTCATCCCAAAGGGTAGAGAGCCACTCCTGGTGATGCTTAGGGACCCCAAGGCAGGAGATAGGGCCACATGGCCTGTGCACATGCCCCGACCCTAAGAGCCCTAAGGAGGAATAGTGGAGCTGCTCTGTGCTGCTCCCCTGCTCCAACAGACCTGCCCTGCAACTGGCTTTCTGTTGCTTTCTATTTCATTCAAGCATACCCGGCAATGCTCAGGGCTCCAGGTATCACAAGCAGTGCTAGGACTCAGTCCTGGGTGGGCTACGTGCAAGGTAAACGCCCCGGCCCATCCTGCCCCTTCTCCAGATCCGGCATCTCCTCCCCCACCACACACTTCTTGGGCCTTTCAAAAAACGCTATCCAGGGCCGGAGCGATAGCCCAGCGGGTAGGGCGTTTGCCTTGCACCGGCTCATGCCGGCCTGGGTTCGATCCCCGGCATCCCATATGGTCCCCCGAGCACCGCCAGGAGTAATTCCTGAGTGCAGAGCCAGGAGTAACCCCTGAGCATTGCCGGGTGTGACCCAAAAAAAGCAAAAAAAAAAAAAAAAAAAAAAAAAACCGCTATCCAGAGGCAACATATGGTTGAATGCTCCCAAACGGAAGGGTTGCCAATGTTTTGTGAAAAACTTTACTAATAAAACGTCCATGTGCAAGAGGAAGCCTCAGTTTCCTCACTTCTGCCTTACCTGCATCCCATGCTCATGAAAAAAAAAATTGTTAAGGGACCAGAGCAATAGCACAGCAGGTTAAGGCATTTGCACCCTGGAGGGTCCCGAGCTCCACTGGGAGCCATCCCTGAGTGCAGAGCCAGGGGTAAGCCATGAGCTCTGAGGTGTGCCTCCCCCTTTAAATCCTTTAAACGTAAAAAGGACAAATCCTTGGGCCCATCACCTCTGAGGGGTCCCGGAAGCGGCCGGATGAGATTCGCCCACCACACTAGCCACCACCTTCGCTGTCCGGATGCTGGGATACTACCTCATGACCAGATTAACAGAGCAAAACCAGTTCGAGCCCAGGTCACGCGGCTGCAAGCGGCCGCATGGTCCATTAAAATAGTGGAAACAGTAATGTCCATTAAAATAGTGGAAACAGTAATGTCCTTTAATGCACTGCATTCCACGATGTGTAGGAAAGTTTGGCGGGAGGGAGAGATAGAGAGGAGAGAAATGACATACAGAACCCGCCAAGTAGTTGAGGTGTGGGAGGGGGAGGGAGGTGATGGGAGATGGGTTCGGGTGGAGGGATGGGTGTTGGAACACTGTAGAACCAAAACTCCACATGAGCATCTTGTAATTGTGTGTCTAAAATGGTGTAATAAAATTGGGGGGGGGAGGACAAATCTGATCTCTATGAACGTTCAAGGCACTAAGTGAGTCTCCCTCAGTGAGGTCAATCCCTCAGTGGGGAGCTGCCCCTCCCACACTCCCCTGGTGGCCTGGGGAGGAGGGTCAGACTGAGAGGCCACAGCCACCAGAGGGCTCCTAAGCTCGCCTCTCCCACCTCAGCACGGCTAGGCTCTGCCCTGAGCCCCCTGCACAGACCTCAGCAGCCCCACGAGGCTGCAATCAAGCTGCACCTGCTTCACTTCTGCCCATGTGGGGATGGTCCCTGCACCCGATTTCCCCAGTAACTGGAGCCCAGACTGGAGCGGGGATTGCCCTTTGCAGGAAGGACTAAACCTTACCCAGACTTTCCCTCACAGCAAAGCGCTACAGAAGTCAGCTTTATTCGGGAAGTAAAGGGAAGAGAGAGCACGGGCTTCTCCGGAGTGGCAAATCCAAAGTTCACGTCCCAAGCAGGGCAGTGCGGGTCATTTCCCCAGGTCCGGAAGTGAGCCCTGAAGGAACGTCTCAGGGGAGATGCGGGCAAATTCCGCCCACGGGGTGAGAATATCCACATGGAAGGGAAATGCGGGTCCAAGAGGCCGCGGTGTGAAAGGCAGGAAACACACGTCTCGCAGGCAAATGGCACCTTTCCCTGGCCAGCCTCACCTATTTTCCCCAACTGCCCCCTCTGCCCCCCAAGTCAGTTGCTAGTAACTCCTGATGATCCTGCCAGTCTTTGTTGCAGGGGCCGCCGCCCCAGGGGTCCCGCCAGGCTGGGACTGGAATTCTGCATCTCAATGGTTTCAGGCTCCTCAGAGGCTCCGGTCTCTCAAAGGTTTAGGCTCCAAACTTTTCTCCTGCTGCCCTGAACACTTGTCTGCCCCTCCCGCCTCCCTGGTGGTCTTTAGGGCGTGAGTCTAGGGGTGGGGAGGACACTAGGCCGGCAAGGAAGGGCTTGGCTGCCTTCAGCCAGCACAGAGGGTCTGGAAACCTTGAATGAAGACCAAGCCCATGGTGGGCAGGACACGAGAGCGGCCCATAAATAAAGAAAATAAAGCCAGGGAGGATTTCCAGGAAGCGCATTGAGGTGTGGACCAAGGAAGTGGCAGAAGAATCGCGTCCTTCCTGCAGAGGCCGGCCAGCCTGGAGAGGGCAGGGGCGTGGGCTGGATCTGGTTTCCCAAGTGGCCTGATACAGGAGTGTGGGCTTGGCTGTCCCTGGGGGACCACTAAGACACACGATACACAAGACACAGTCCAGACTCCCACAGGCTCAGCCCATAGCCCTGCTCACATCAACAAAATGGCAAACCGTGTCCAGGCCACCTCCCTCAGGCCAGCATGGGCTGAGCCTCTTCCACGGAGATGGCTAATTTCATGCTGTCCTTTAGTTCACCCAGTTTTTTAAAATTCAACCCAACTGGGACCAACAGAGTATAGGGGTTATGGTGCTTGCCTTGCATGCAGCTGACCCAGGTTTGATCCTGGGCATCCCACAGAGTCCCCAAGCCGCTCCAGGAGGGATCCCTGAGCACAGAGTCAGGATTAAGGCATGAGCACTTCCAGGTGTGGCCCAAAGAACAAAAAAAAAAAACAGGGGCCGGATCAATAGCACGGTGCACGGCATTAGGGTGTTTGCCTTGCACATGGCCAACCTGGGTTCGATCCCGGCATCCCATATGGTACCAGCGCACCACCAGGAGTAATTCCTGAGTGTAGAGCCAGGAGCAACCCCTGAGCATTGCCGGGTGTGACCCCAAAAAAGGGAAAAGACATTTAAAGTTTCACCGCCGTAGGTCCCTACTTGCAGACCTGCTTGGCTCTGCTGGAGTCTCCCCTTGACAGCACTGATGTGCCCCAGGCCCCCCCCCCCTCGTCCAGGCTCCTGCAGTGGCAGGTGAGCTTCCGTAAGGGAGGCTGGGGTTGGTCGTTATTCGCAGCATGCCGCCCAGTTCCCACTGCTGCCCACATTAGCAACAGGTCATACAGTCAGGCCAGGACATCTCCCGCCCACCCCGCACATGCACGCACACACGCACAGCAGGGACCATCCATGCACGCACACACCTTTCCCGTAGGTCACACAGCCGGTCTCAGAGGTCCCATGCAGGGGAGAGCCTGTCTCCTGGGGCTGAATAGCGATGGAAAACAATTCCCTCCCGCCTGCTCTGCCCAGTTCCTATGGCGTGAGCTGTTTGTCTAGTCAGCCAGGAGGGGGTGGCACTGCCTCCCACCCTCGCAGCCCCCTCCTCCCCAGGCCCACATCTGTTTCCCGTGTCAGCCTGCAACCAGTGGACCAGCCTCCACCAGAGAGGGGGGACGCCGGCCTGTGGGCAGCAGAGGCAGGAACAGGGCAGGGGAGCCGCCCCCTCCAAGCCCACAGGAGTAGGGGTGCGGCTCTTTTTCCCCTCTGTTCCATGGCTCCCAGGGGCTGGCCAGGCCGGGACCGCATGTGACCCTCCAGGCTGCAGGCTCCTTTGTGACAGGGACCCCTGTCTCCACACAGCCCAGATGAAGAACAAGGGCCCTTCTGCTCCTTTTCTGGGGGCCCCAAGAGGCAGCTGTAAGCCTCTGCCTGCCCCCCAGGAAACCAGCTGGACCCCCCCACACATAAGGAAAGTGTGGAGAAAGCGCCTCTTGTTTCGTCTGACTTCTTCCGCCAAAGGTCACTTAATCCGCACTGCGGGAGGTCGCCCCACAAATGTCACGCATCTCCCTCATTCTTTCCCCTCCTTTCTCGACTCTGCGTAAATGAGCAAAATGATTTGTCACCGCTTGAAAGTCCAAGGTGTCTCGTGTGGGCCAGCGTCGCCAGGAGAACCCACGGCACAAGGCAAGCATGCTTTAGACCTTGTTTATTGCAAATACATCTTGACAATTTTCATTTGAGACGCCAAAGCTGCTGCTCCAAAGAAAAAGCATTGAGAAACGTATACTGATGCTTTGCCCCAAATACAGACATCAGCCTTTGGTATTTGCGTTAGCTAAGTTTGGTACATACAAAAATAACATTTAAAACTATTATTTCTCTCTAAAATTAAAAAAAAAAACAACCCAAAGAACAAATATAATAAAGTTGAGGTATTCCATTTAACAGCTGTGCGATTTGTCTAAACACGGCCTGTGAACAGCCTTGCCCGGTGCTGTTCAGACCCTCCTTCACTGAGCTTCACTTGAGCATATGCTTCTAAAACTGACATGTTCTTAATAATCATCGAGGTTGCCACAGTAACCTGCTGCTCTGGCACAGGGCCACCATGGGGATGAGCCTCTGGAAGGAGCTGCTGGCCCTGCCCTCCCGTGGCAGCCCCCTTCCGGCACCCGAGAAGAGCACTCAGCTGGGGTTCAGTCCCAGAGACCACCGGTTGCTTGCGCTGCTCCATACCAAGATGAATTTTTCATCAGTGTCAGAACGCCGGGCAGCCTCCCGATAGGCGCTGACCTTTTGTGCTCGGCTCCTCACAGAGGACCGGGCAGCACATTCATGAACATTCTATAGAAACCCACAAGCCACGATCACTCCTGGGCGGACCCCGAGGCCCTGCGCACCCGCAGAAAGAATTCCTGGTTCCTGCAAGAGCACTCACACTGCAGAACGGCTTATCCTTGTCACCGGGCAAGTGGGCAGTGGCACGGCAGCCGAGGCCCTGCAGAGCCTGCGCCCGGGCAACGCCTCAGGTGTGCAGATAGACCTGGTGACCAGCCCCGAGAGAGCCACAACGGGTCTTTGACAGAAACATCCATTAATGCCACAGAATGAACGCGAAGCCAGTGTGTTCTTTTCTCGTTCTGGCTTTTCTTTTTCTTTTTTGGCAGTGTCGGGCATCATCCCCGTGGCCTTGAGCAGCCAGACCCGAGCTCCACTGCCCCTTCAGCACTCCTAGAAGTTGTCCTGTTTCACAGTAACTGCTGCGGTCCGGCCATTTGACACAGGGGAGTAGGAGGGAAAAGGGCTAAAACCCACATTCACTGACCGTGGGCTTGAGCACAGAGACAGCTAAGGGTGAGTTCATCCCGAGCAAACAGCCCAGGGCGTGCAACCCAGAGAAAACAAACACTTTTCCTTCATCTCAGTAAACGCAGACAAAAATAAAGGGGGGAAAACCCCCTCTTCACCGATCTGTCTGTGTTGAGCAGTTTCACGGAGTAATAACGAAAAGCAGTAACAGGTGTGGGTGACGTGGCCTGGTTCTCGGCAGCCGTAAGCACATCTGTATTTCAGCTCTCCCAGTCACCGTGGGTCGCCGAGCGTGGGTCACAGGGGGACCCAGGGGGAGCTGACACGGGCAGACACCCCGTGTGTGGATTCTCACTGCCACAGTTCTCTTGAACCCTCTGTAACGTCCAAGGATGTTACACGGTAACAAAACAACCCCCGCTGACTTTTGCTGGCTCACACTGGGTCACCCACGGTGGGTGGCCGGCCGGTCTGGGGCACAGGGGGCAGAGGGGGGGCTCCGCTTGCTGGTGACAGGCCGTGGTACTGGAGCTGTTCCACTTCCCTCTAGCCCCTCCACCCGGGCCTTTCCCTAAAAGGGCCCCGACTCAACTCGATGCATGTTATCGTCTCATTGGCTCGGACATACCAGCCCCCGGAGCCGTTGAATATTTCTGAATTCTCAAAACCTGCAGAAAAATAAGCGGGAGTGGTCAGCAGGGGAGGGGATATGGGGAGGGGTTGGGTTTCCAATACGAGCCAAGTGGAAGGTGATCCAAGGCACAGGGCAAGAGGAGGAAGGAGCAAGTTCTCGGATTCTCTTAGCCAGCTTCTGCCCCGGTGCAGAGGGCTGTGAATTTCGAGAATGCGGGTTTGCAGCTGACCTGCCTGGCAGTGGTGGGGGCTTCCCAGAACCATGTGGGGAGCTGGATACCGTTTCCTTTCCACTCAGATTCTCAATCAGACAAGACGCAGCTTAGTATAGCGTGTGTGTGTGTGTGTGTGTGTGTGTGTGTGTGACTTTTTCAGACTCCAGATCAAGAAAGAAACCGATCTCTTCCTGACACGGAGGGCGCGCGGCCTCTCCTGTTCTCAGCCACTCACAGCAGAGCTACAGGAAATGTGTGCATTTCCCAGACATGTTTGCCCCGTGCACACCCTCGGTCCGTGTGGGTCGTCCAGCCTTCTTGAGATAAAAAGGCAGTTTCTCAAAAACCGAAGGAAAATACACTCTCGCTGGGCTTCTTTTGTATTTTCACATAAATATTATCTTCCCTGGTTACTCAAGGCTCAGTAGCAAAGCAAATAAACAAAACTGGAGAACAGCTTCATGGCCCTAGGGCAGAGACCCCCGCTGGGCCAGTCTGGGAGGGGGGAGTAGGAAGGGTCGGAGGCACTGACCCTGGTCCTTGTCTCCCTTGCCTCTGTGACCACTTGTGACTGCCGGGGACCCCACACGCCCTGTGTCTCCACTCTGCTTCTCTCCTCTCAAGTCCTGGAATCCAGGCCCGTGAATCCAGGCCACTGAAAATGCTCGAGAGCTCAGTGCAACTCCAGGCAGAGCAGCAGGCCTTCACAGTGTGGGGATGGAGAACGGGACCAGCTCCCCTGGAGTCCGTGGGTTCAGACACGTGCCCAGAGAAGCTGGAGAACAAAGCACTTGGGTTTTAAAGGCGTGTGGCAGTGGCTGCTACAGGGCCCAGAGGTGTTGTGGCAGGCAGGAGGCAGAGAGCGCCAACAGCACGTGACCACGGCGCTCGCATGCGGGGGGCTGAGTGCCCTCGAGTCCTTGGGAACAGCGCTCGAGCAGGCTTTGTGGAGGGTCCCAGCAAACTCGTCTTGGGAGGTCTCTGCGTGGGGGCGCCGCCCCTTGGCCCTGAGAGGAGCTGGAATGGCAGTGAGTAAAATGTGGCAGAAGTGACACGCGGTCCACGGCTCAGCAGGTGTGGCCCCCACACACAGCCTGCTGGACGCGTACCCCAGCTATCTGGGGAAGAAATAGTCTCTGTTGCTGATGTCATATGGGCTGTGTGAGGCGTCCAACTGGCTGTGCCCTGAGATGCCATTAGGCCCGAGGCTGCTGGGGGACCCCACAGGGGAGATGGGGGAACCAGCACAGGGGGTGGCATCGGGGGCCGCGCTGTCCCGGAGAATATGGCGGCGGCTGTGCGCTGGTCTTGCTTTCTCTCTGCGCCTTCAGCTTCCACGTCTTCCTGAACCTTCAGGGGATACACAAACGTGAACACGTAAACCCCAAAACCAACCAACAAAGAGGCTGGGTAGAACAGTGTGTAAGGCCCTTGCCTTGCATGCGGTGGACCCTGTTCCATCCCCAACAACCCATGTGGTCCCCCAGGAGTGATCCCTGAGTTCAGAGCCAGGGGTAAGCCCTGAATAAAGCTGGGCATGGCACCCCCAAAAAAACAAAAATAAAACCCAACCAAAATGTGTTTAGTCCGGGACAGCCCAGGATGTGGGGCGCAGGGGGTGGGCACCAGTGGTCAGGAACTGTAAAACTCCAGCTTAAAAGGATGGAAACTGGGGCTGGAGCGACAGTCCAGTGGGTAGGGCGTTTGCCTTGCACCACGGCCAACCCAGGTTCGATCCCTGGCATCACATATGTCCCTTGAGCACCGCCAGGAGTAATACCTGAGCAAAGAGCCAGGAGAAATCCCTGAGCATTGCTGGGTGTGAAACACCCCCCAAAAAAAAAAAAAGAAGAAAAAAAAAGAAGAGCCAGGAATAACCTCTGAGCGTCGCGGATGTGACAAAAAAAAAAAAAAAAAAAAAGAAAGGATGGAAACTATCCTAGCCCTGGTCTGTCTCCAGGACTCCATTATTCTCTCCAGGGAAGGGGACCAAGATTAAGAACTGCCCCGTGAGGCTAGAGATAATTCAGCGGGGAGGACATCTGCCTTGCAAGCGGCCAAACTGGTTTTGATCCCGGCTTTCCAGATGGCCCCTGAGCACCTTTAGGAAGATCTCCCAGTGCAGAGACAGGGGAAGCCCCCAGCATCGCTGGTATAGCCCATAAACCAAACCAAACCAAACCAAAATTCCAACCACCAACAACCAAAACAACAGCCCCAAAGCATTATGTATGTGCTGTCAGTCCAATCTACAGACGGAAAGCGAGACACATTGGTCAGAAGCGGGTCTTCATGGCCCCCGGGCGCGGAAGGACCAAGGCGGCTCGTGAGTGTCCATCAGCCAAACCCCTTTACGGAGAGAAACAGTGTCGCTGCCATTTTCTTTTGTTCTCAGGCAAGGCTCGGGAGTCACTTCCTGGCAATTCCGAGCCAGACTGTTCCACACGAGGGTTGAGGGGAGTCGGGCACACACCCCGCACACAACCCAATCCCCGTGCTATGGCCCCACCAGGAGGGGAGGGGCAAGTCTTCCAACAGTAAAGTAAAATGGATCACAGGACAGCTCAGGCTGGCGGGTGGCACCGTGGGGCAAGGATCCCCCTGCTCCCTCTGGAGACCCCCCACACCCCACTCACTTGCAACACACCCTCCCTGTCCGCCCCCACTGCCAGCAGCTCCCATGCCTCCAGCAGCCGCCTCTGTGGGCACCACTGGGGCACGGTGACTCATGGGACAGGAAGCCCAATGCCAAACAGGAAGGAGATAGCATCTCTCTGATCACGGCTCGCTCACGCTGTGCGCCGGCCCGGAGCCAGGGCTCAGGAACGCACCAAGTCCCCGACCACGCAGCCCAGAGACACAGGCCTGGTGATAGGGATCTTCAAAGGTACAGTCAGGTCGCCTTCCTGCAGGCGGGGGCCGGGGCTCGCCAACCTCCTGCCAGGCAGGGAGCAGAGTCAGGGGTGGGGTGGCGGGCTGGGGTACCCCCATGCCCCTCCAGGAAGGACTAAGGGCAGAAACAAGATTTGGGGATTTTCCTAGGGATTCTTCTTCTTCTTTTTTTTTTTAATATCTATAGGTTATTCCTGTTCTGGTTAGGATAAACAGTTGAGTTGGTTTGTTTTTGGTTTGGGGGTCACACCTGGTGATGCCCAGAGCTGACTCTTGGCTCTGTGTTCAGGAATCACTCCTTGTTGCTCAAGGGACTATATGGGATGCAGGAATAGAATCCAGGTCAGGTGCTGCATGCAAGGTAAGTGATAAGATAGGATAGTACACCCTATCTGGTGTACATCGCTCCACTCCTGCAGCTAAGCACGGACTCCAAACCCGCCATTGGTGGGAAGCCTGTATCCAAATGGGCCTATAACCTGTAGGACATCACTTAGAACCTCATGGCTCAGATACCCTACGGGCCTGTCTGGGTCCTCAGGAGAGCACTAAGGAGAGGTCACTCGGACCCAGGAATTCCCCTTGGGGATTACACCCCATAGCAGTGAGAGTTCTATGTGGAAAGTTTTATGCATAAAGATATTCAACCATGGGGCCGGGTGATAGCACATCGGGTAGGGCATTTGCCTTGCACCACGGCCAACACGGGTGAAATCCCCAGCATCCCATATGACCCAAAGCATCTCCAGGAGTAATTTCTGAGCGCAGAACCAGGAGTAACCTGAGCATCGCCGGATATGGCCCCCCAAAAAAAAAATTTAAAAAAGATGTTTAACACTGGGGCTGGGTGATAGTCTATGAGTAGGGTGTTTGCCTTGCATGCAGTCAACCTAGGCTCCATCCCCAGCATCCCAGCAGGAGCAATTCCTGAGTTCAGAGCCAGGAGTAACCCCTGAGCATCTCTGGGTATGACCCAAAAGGGAGGAAAGGGGAAGAAATTCGGATTCTGGGGGCCAGAGGGATAGTACATACAGCAGAGAGGATGCTTGCCTTGCATGCAGCCAACCCAGCATCCCATATGGTCGGTCCCCAAGTATGGTCAGGAGTAATTCCTGAGTACAGAGGCAGGAGTGACCCCTGAGCATTGCCCAGTGTGACCCAAAAGCCAAAAAAAAAAAAAAAAAAAAGTTCAACAGAGGCCCATGAGATAGTACAGCAGGTACAGTGCTTGCTTTGCTGAGTCAGCCGGGAGTGATCTCTAGAGCACAGAGCCAAGAAAAAGCACTGAGCACTGCCAGGTTTGGCCAAGAAAACAAGAAAAAGAATATGCTAAGCAACAGTTACTTGAACAAGCAAAATGTCCCCAAAGGCCTGCAGGGGCCCCCCTCCCCACCCCACACACACCCTGGCCCCCAGCAGGAGGGAGCCCAGAGCACCTGCCTGAAGGAGCCACCTGCAGGGCAGGAAGCGGGCGAGCTGCACAATCTGTAGCAAGGCTGGGAACCAGCTTGGGTGATCATTAGTGCAGAATGATTGTGGTTATGTAAAAGCCCACAAGAGAGCATGAGAAAAAGACTCAGAAGGCTCAAGTAAGACGGACACATCCCTGGACCTGAGACAGGGCAGTGAATAGGGCACTTCCTTGCCGTGCCGCAGCCAACCCCGGCTCATCCCTGGCACCATATGTGGTCCCTCAAGCACCACCAGCAGTGACCTCTGAACTCAAAGCCAGGAGGAAACCCTGAGCACCACCGGTTGTGATACCCCCCCCAAAAAAAAACACCTGGGGTCCAGAGCAATAGTACAATAAGTCACTTGCCTTGCACACACCTAACCCAGGTTTGATCCCCAGCACCCCATATGGTCCCCAAGCACTGCCAGGAATGATTCTTGAGCACACTGCCAGGTGTGGCCCAAAACAGAAAAAACCTGACACACCCTCTGGGTGCAGGCTGGGGGTAGTATGAGGCCTTTCCACACACTTGTCAGACCCATCACAGTCGTGCTGCTGGAAATTCACAGTGGCAGGGTCAGAGTGATAGTATAACAGTAGGGAGTTTGCCTAGCATGCGGCCAACCAGGGTTCGATCCCGGCACAGTGCCAGGAGTAATACCTGAGCGCAGAGCCAGGAATAATCCCTGAGCATTGCTGTGTGTGACCCAAAAAAGCAAAAGGAAGGAAGGAAGGAAGGAAGGAAGGAAGGAAGGAAGGAAGGAAGGAAGGAAGGGAAGGAAGGAAGGAAGGAAGGAAGGAAGGAAGGAAGGAAGGAAGGAAGGAAGGAAGGAAGGAAGGAAGGAAGGAAGGAAGGAAGGAAGGAAGGAAGGAAGGAAGGAAGGAAGGAAGGAAGGAAGGAAGGAAGGGAAGGAAGGAAGGAAGGAAGGAAGGAAGGAAGGAGGAGGAAGGAAGGAAGGAAGGAAGGAAGGAAGGAAGGAAGGAAGGAAGGAAGGAAGGAAGGAAGGAAGGAAGGAAGGAAGGAAGGAAGGAAGGAAGGAAGGAAGGAAAGAAGGAAGGAATGAATTCGCAGTGGCTCCTGAGCACAGAGCCAGGAACAATCCCAGAACATTGCTGAGTGTGGTCCCAAAACAAAAAACAAACAAAAAAAAAAATCACAGAGGCTGTCTGAGTATGTCTTTTGATGACTTTTTTTTCTTCTTTCTATTGCCAGAATTCAGCCAATGACGACACACCTCGTCAGCTTTTCTGGGTCTCTATTGGGGCTGAGTGTACAGAAAATCTGTCGTGGGTCACTAGCTGAGAAAGATGAGATTTCCTTCTGAGGCCGTGTGAGGAATGAATGACACACTGTTCTGAGAATTAGTCAGCTCCAAGGGGCCTGGAAACCCGCCAGTCAGGGTGTGTGTGTACACCTGGCACCCCACTGCCCGCAGGGGACGGGGCGTGGTTCTGAGCAGGCTACGGGACTGAAGGGGGTGGGCAGGAAACAGTGGGGTTGTTGGACACCCCCTCACACACACACACACCCCTCAGCTTCCATCTGGTCTCTCCTACATGAGTTTCATAGTGTTTTCCTTAGATCAAAACTTTCGTCACTAGGGACCGGGGCGATTGCACAGCAGGTAGGGCATTTGCCTTGCACGGGCTGACCCAGGTTTGATCCCGGCATCCCATATGGTCCCCTGAGCACTGGCAGGAGTAATTCCTGAGTGCAGAGCCAGGAGTAACCCCTGAGCATTGCCAGGTGTGACCCAAAAAAGAAAAAAAAAAAACTTTCATCACTAAGAGAAAATGTTAAAAAACTTCATAATGAAGAGGCCAGAGAAGAGGCTGGAGAGACGCTGTGGGGACGCCCCTTGCCTTGCATGGAGTCAACGAGGTTCAACAATTGGAACCCGACAGGATTCCCTGACCCCACTAGAGTGATCCCCGAGGGGCCAGCAGGTAGGGCCTTGCCCTGCACAAGGCCAACCCAGGTCCGAATCTCAGCATCCCGTATGGTCCCCCAGCTCTGCCAGGAGTTGAGTCGCGAGCCAGGAGTAACCCCTGAGCATTTCCAGGTGTGACCCCAAAAGAAAAAAAAAAAAGAGTGATCCCTGAGTACCACTAGGCGCTCAAAAACAAAAAGAAGAAAAAAATAAATAATTTAAGCAGGGGGCTAGAGAGACAGTGCAGAGGGTAGGGCATTATCTTTGCACATGGCTGACCCAGGTTAGAGCCCTAACATCCGGTCCCCCGCCATATGGGATGGCGGAGTAATCTGAGTAACTGAGTGATGAGCCAGGAGTAATGCCTTAGCAATGCTGGGTGTGGCCCCAAAAACAAATAATAATTTAAAATTCATTTAAGGGGCCGGAGCGATAGCCCAGCCGGGTAGAGCGTTTGCCTTGCATGCAGCCGGCCCATGCCGGCCTAAGTTAGTTCCCCGGCATCCCATATGGTCTCCTGAGCACCGCCAGGGAGTGATTCCTGAGTGCACAGCCAGGAGAAACCCCTGAGCATTGCCAGGTGTGACCCAAAAAGCAAAAAAAAAAAAAAAAAATCATTTAAAAATACACTTCTACTCTTTAGTTTGTTTTTTGTTTTATTTGATTTGCTTTGGTTTTTGCTTGGGGATCACTCCTACTGGTGCTCAGGGGACCATCTGGGGTGCCAGGGGATCTAACACAGCTCGGTCACGTGCAAGGCAAGTGCCCTGCCTGCTGTGTAATCACTCTGGGCCAATAACCTTTATTGTAAAAAAGGTGTAAAACCAAAAATTCCACCAAAACCTAGTGGTAGGAAGTTCCCTCCCACGCAGGCCACAGAGGTTACCCACAGGCCCAGCCACTTCCGTAGCCAGGACACCATGAACCTGCCCCCTGAGCCCCACCTTGAAGGTGGCAGAGTCTCTGATTCCAACCTTGGAATGAACATGACCGTCAGTGGGCAGGGGTGGGGGGTGGGGGGGGAGAGCAGGCAAGTGTGTGTGGGATCAGCCCCTCTCACTGTTTTCAGTGCTGCATTTATGTTTCAGGGTGGGTGGCTGGGCCACACCTGGTGATGCTCAGGGCTTACCCCAGGCTGGGCTTTCAGTCACCCCTGCCGGGGACCATATTAAACCCAGGCCAGCTGCATGCAGGCAAGGGCCTTACCCCAGTCCGATCTCTCAGGCCCTTCTGCATTATTTAGTTTGTGACTCGAGGGGAGGGACCAGCCCCTATTCCGACAGCAATGCCAGCGCCCACGGTGCTGCTTCCCGCCCCCGCCCATTCGCAGCCTGGCTTCTCCCTCACTGGCCACTGGCCACTGGGTCCCTCCTCCTCCTCCTGCAACTTGCCCCAGTTGGACTCGCTGGGCGCTGTTACCTGCCCGCCCCCAACTACCTGCTGCCCAAGGGCAGCTGTCTGCTCACAGCACCTCCCTCCCAGGTGAAAGAGTGCTCTCTTCTCCCTCCAGTGCTCCCAGTCTCAGAGAATGGCACAACCACCTCCCCTCTGCCCAGGTGAGGGCCAGCTCAGCCACCCTCGCCTTCGTCCACCCGCTCCATCTTCGGGGCACGTGGCTGGTCCCGGAGTCACAGCCGCTGGGGCCTCACCTCACCTCAACACGATGCCAATGCAGAGGAGCATCCCAAAGACCAGACTGCCTCCAGCTACCAGGAACGCGGCAGAGGAACGGAGCATCTTGCACTGAGTAGGGGCGAAGCAGGGGAGAAAACAGGAGGAAGTGGGAAGACACGGGAGGAAACAGCAGGAGCCGAGGGGAAGAGGGAAGAGAAAACAGCTTAGTCGGGGCTCTCCGGCCTCAGGGACCCTCACCCGGGGTCACCTGACAAGCGCTCGGGCCTCAGGGACCCTCGCCGGGGTCACCTGACAAGGTGCCTGTGTCTGTCAGTTCCAGAGAGTGAGCCCAATGATCCCAACCCGTGGACCCTCCCGGGCCTCAGCACCCACGTCCAGCTTGGGCACAAGCACCCCAGTCCCTGCAGCACCCACAGATGTCCACTCACACTCAGAGGCTTTTCCCAGCCTCCAGCTGGCCCCTTCCTGCCCGGAGGGAGGTTGGGGGGACCTCACAGAGAGAGAGGTCAGAAAAGCAGGAACACTCTCCATTAAATTGGGCACTTTCCCTCTGGCCACAGGTGAAGGTCACTGCTGTCCTGTCTCCCTACTCGGACCCACGCCAGGTCCACAGAAACAACCGTGTCTGTCCATTCTCGCTCCACGCTCGGCTCCTGCCTGCCCACCATTGCCACAGGGTCTCACCCAGGCATGACGTGACCTGATTCCCTGCCATACCCCTGCAGTCCGCAGCCCTGGCACCAGCCGGGCGCTTTCCTGGAGAGACTCCGGTGACCCAGGACAAAGCCGGCTGCCCCGTGGGCATCCCAAGCAGCATCAGCGTCCTCAAAAAGGAGCCCCCAAGCTGGCCAAGACCCCACCTGGGCGGATCACCGTGAGGTAGCCGCCATTCCTGCCTGCCGTGGTGGCATGGGCTCGGGGGCACCCGGGCAGCTGAAGATGAACCAGCCACAGTACCTCGGGCGCCACCTGGCCTCGAGGGCAGTCTGCACAGGTCCCTCATTTCCACGGAGGGGCCGGGCAGGGACCCACTGCGTTCTGCTTACTCATTAACGGACGTTTCATCATCTGGCCATTCGTCCCCTCTCTTCACTCAGCAAACAGTGACCAAGTGCCTATCCCGGGCCCCGGCTTTGCGCTCACCCCCAAGGGGGCAGATGAAAGGGTGACCACAAAGCTCCGACCTCCTGGTCTGACCAAGGGAGATGGACAAACACACAGCCGAGTGCCAAAATGGCGTCAGTAGCGATGGGCTGGGATGGCAAAGCACCGGCAGGGAGCTCCATTGGCTGGAGGCGTCAGGAAGGGCCTCTGGGAGAGGGACACGGGCACCGAGATGTAACCAGGGAAGTGAGGCCACACCCAGAGCCAGCAGCGCGTGCAAAGGCCCTGCTGTGGGG
>JAJIBD010035829.1:0-11114 GCA_021461705.1 Cryptotis parvus
CATATTTAAAAAAGTCAACATAGCTCTTAAGCCTATATATTCTTCTAAGTGTTCTATGTTATAGTATTTATACACCAATAAAAATGATCATTGAGGTCTTGTCAAAGGTGGAAATTATCACAAACGTGTGGAGAGGCTAGGTAAGACAGAAAATGGAACAGTGTGCTAACAATTGTCAAAAGTACTAATACCAACCTAGAACTGAGCATTAAATGCAGGCAAAAGGATACACATGACAACCCTTTAATGTATGTACTGTAATCCACAATCTGGAAGGGAAGGAAAGAGAAAGAGATAAAGAGAAAGGGAAAAAAAATAAAGAACCTGTCATGGAGGCGGACGGGGGGAGGGGGAGGGAATCGGGGGACATTGGTGGTGGGAGATGGGCACTGGTGGAGGGATGGGTGCTGGAGCACTGTATGACCAAAACCCAAATATGAACATCTTTGTAATTGTATATCTCACGGTGGTATAATAAAATACTTTAAAAAATCACTGAAATAGGTAAATTAACTAGCCTAGATTAACTCTACAACTGGTGACACTTACTTCACTTCACTTATATCACTTGTCTTCCCATTGTTCATCCATTTGCTCGAGCGGGCACCAGTAATGTCTCCATCATTGAGAATGAGGTCCATTAATGTTACACATGTAACAATATCGAATTGTTTTTGACATACCAAATACACCATAAGTAGCTTGCCAGGCTCTGCAGTGGGTTCACACGTGGAATAAAATCCAGGAGTCAAAAAAGACTCATTTGAAGGTCTGAAAAACTTAACGTCTACACTTAGCACCATCCACCAGAATGATTTCCTCCAGCAGGATGGCGGAAGAAGAGTAAAGCACACTGTGGGACGGCCCTGAGGAGCATGGACCACGCCTCATTGTGGAGACGCTATGATGACACTGTGGTGGACAGGGGAGGACAGCGCTTAAATTTCTGCCCATACATTCAGGAGGTCAAGTGTCTGGACCAAGATCCCGGTGTAAAGAAATCCCGTCACTTTCAAGAGTATTAAAATAGTGTTTTGCTTCTCCCTGTTCTTTCTCCTTCTGCCCTTCGGTACTCAGATTGGTGGTCTTGAGTGCTTTGCCAGAAGTACCAGGGCATTTGCGTCCTGGACTGGGCAATCAAACACAGGTTTCAATTCTGCTGCTGTGTAATACCCTTGCAGACAGCGTCTCTGGGCAGTGTCCATCTCCTGTCTGGCAGGTGGACAGGCTCCTATTTGCATTTTTGGCATCACATCTTTAATATTGTTTACAGCTTCTAGAATTAAATCAAACATCTCGTTTTTTTTGGATTTTTTTTTTTTTTTGCTTTTTGGGTCACACCCAGCGATGCTCAGGGGTTACTCCTGGCTCTGCACTCAGGAACCACTCCTGGAGGTGCTCGGGGACCATATGGGATGCCGGGGATCAAACCCAGGCCAGCACAGGCCAGCCAGCTGCAAGGCAAACGCCCTCCCCACTGGGCTATCGCTCCAGCCCCGGTCACTTCTAATTTTTATCATAGATTTGCTGGCAGGAAGTTTCCTTTCAATGATAATGCCTTCAAGGAGCAGAGCCTAGCATGGAACAGGGCATGTTAATAGCCAATCACTAAGCAGGATGCGCACCATGAGGTGGTTTCCGTTGGTGGCGTTGCAGGTGCAGGTTGAGCTGGGGCTCCCCCGACCCCACCGGCACCTCTAGACACTGAGTAACAGCCCAAGAGGGTGCAGGTCGACCCAGCATTTACTTAATCTTGGAAATAAATTGTTAATTGCCGTTTGTTCTTTTTGTGTTTGGGTACACACCTGTCTACACTCAAGGCTTCCTTCTGGCTCTGTGCTCGGGGTACACCTGTGGTGCTGGAGATAGAACTGGGGTTGGCCGCATATAAGAGAAAGTACGTTAAACCCCCCAAACTGTTCCTCTGGCCCAAACTTCTTGTTTTGCTTTTTTTTTGTTGTTGTTGTTTGTGTTCTATTTGTGGTCTCTGTACTAGTCCATATAGTGTATTTATCAGTATTATGGGCTATACACCTAGTATACTTACATATTTATCAGTATTGTACACTTCTTAGAAATATCTAGGAAGTACTATAGAGCAGGATGAGGAGAGGCCCAAAGATGTAGCTTAGTGGAAGGGCACATGCTTCACCAATAAAAGAGAAAACAGGGGCCAGAGTGATAGCACAGCAGGGAGGGCGTTTGCCTTAAACATGGCTGACCCAGGTCGAATCCCCAGCATCCCATAGGGTCCCCAAGCACCACCAGGAGTAATTCCAGTGCAGAGCAAGGAGTAACCGCTGAACATTTCCAGGTGTAACCCCCCAAAAAAAAAGAAACAAAAGAAATGAATGTTGGAGACCATCACAATGCAGAAACAACATGTGTCTCCTCTGTTCTCAGCCTGAACAGAGGAGACAGGACGTCACCAGGTCAGGAGTCAAGCAGCAGAGGAGCACGGAGGGACCTGGTTTCAAAACAGGGAATAATCACACGTTAGAGCCGGATTGCTGTGTCCAGTCATACAAATCACCTAGGAGAATCGCTCCCAAGCAAATCATCCTGGAGGCGCGGACGAGCTGCTGATGGAGTTAGGACTTGATTCATTAGGTAGCCAAACGCTTTACTCCCAGAGAGCTAATTGATCTCGCCAACGAAAGCTGTAGAGAAATGAATGTATTTTAGCAGAACTCATTTTCCTGTTAGATCTTAGACTTTAACTCACTATATTCATTTATGGAAATTCATTCATTCACACACTCTTTCAACAAAAAAAAAAAAAAAAAAAAACCTTGGGAGACCTAAATTATGATCTAGTGGGAACCATAAGAAGCCTGATCATCACCCTTGGGGGTTGTAAGGCAGTGAGGAACTTATAGTAAATGCCACTGTCATCAAATTCCAGCATCTCCTCTGCCTTGGAAAGCATTGGTCTAGTTCTCGTTTGTTTTGTTCTGGGGCCACGCCCAGCGATACTCAGGGGCTGTTCTTTGCTCAGGAATTACTCTTGGCCATGTTCAGAGGACAATATGGGAAGCCAGGGATTGAACCCAGGTCTGCCGCATGCAAGGCAAATGCCCGCCCCACTCCGGCACCAGTTAAATTTTGGGAAAGAAGGGGCTGACAGCAAATCCATCGCCCATTCACTGTCCATAGAAAGCAAGGGGAAGAGCCCCACCACAGTTAGGAAACTTGGTCAGGGCAGCTCAGAGACTGGGAACTTTCTCAGAAGCTCCATGTTTCTTGCTCCATGTCTTGCTCCATGTCTCCATGTCCTTTCCTCCTCCAAGTTTTTCTCAGTTCTGTTGCTATTTCGCTACACAGTGGTCACTTATTACTCCTAATGAATTAAGGAATATAATGAACTTCCCTCAAAACCTTCATTACGTCAAGCTTAACACATGCCTCTGGAAAAAAAAAAAAAAAAAAAACCACCAAAAACGGTTGACTGGTGATTGACCTTGGGTCAGCATGAGTGTGTTACGTTCAAGCCAAATCACAGGTTGGATCTGAGCATTAACCGACTATCCGCCATGAACCTGAAAGCTTCCTTCCTCTCCCTTCACTCTTCCTCCTTTCATCAAGCCTTTCTGAGAACATGCAAAGAGGCAGAACCTGAGAAGAAAAGCTCTAAATCCCTTACAGCCAGATACCCCATCTTTTCTAGCAGTTACTCTTTCCTGTCTTGTGTCAGACAGAGCTCAAAAGGGTATAGGGGAGGTTTAAATGGTCTCCCCAATGTGGTAGCTTGGCAGTGGTCTCGGAATAAACCTATGGAACTCAGGCTGACAAAGTAAGAAGTTGGGTCGACCCTGAAAGGACGGAAGCCACAGTGTCACAGGCAATGATAGGACTGGGTGGAAAGGGGGAGAGTGAAGGAACATCAGCGAGTCCTGGGGGGCCAGCAGAGGGGAGGATGTGAAGGGCCATGAGAAACCCCACGGGGTGCTGGAAGGAGAGACACAGTAGTCCAAGTCATAAAGCACCAAGAGTGACTGTAAGGGAAAATCTGAGCTCAAATAATTAGGCTGTGTCATGGCAGTGCTGATTCTGATACTGCCTCTCTCTGGAGGAAGCGATGGTGGAGGAAGACGCGCATGAGTGAAGGTCTCTGGGGGCTCTCTTTCCTTGAGGGTCTCTGGGGGTCTCTTCCCCTCTATTTTGCTGTAACCTTAAACTGCTCTGAACACTAAACGCAAGGCCAGGGAGATGGCTCCGTGACTTAGAGAATATCCTTTACATACGGGGAATCCCAGGTTGATCCATGGCACCCACTCTAAGTATGCCCCTCACCCCTGAAAGTCTATATGTCTAAGTCTAGGGCTTAGTAAGGATAGTATTTGGTTTGTTCATTTGACCCTGTGGTGCTCAGGGATCACTCCTGGCAGAACTCAGGGGACCATATGAGTGCTGGGGATTGAACCCAGGTTAGCTGTATGCAATGCAAGTGCCCTACCCACTATCCTATCTCTTCCGCCCAATTTAACCACTTATTAAGTTTGTAAAGTACCATTATCTTCTAATACACTCTAGTATCAAGGGCAAAGAAACATGGTCCTTAGCCTCACCAAACTTGTGTTTTGTGTTCATCAGATAAAGATATAAAGAACAGTGTGGTAGAAGGTTCCAGGCTTTCTGTAGGCAGATTGTGAAATGAGATTTTCTTCATAGAGCATGGAGGACTTTTGAATAGAATTATCTCCCCTCCTCCTCCTCATTTAGAGGTGAAGACCTTCCGCTTTGGAATACTTGTTACATGCTCTCATAAATATTATCTGCAGGGCTACCTTATGTCTTGAGTGTATTCATTTAACTTACTTTTCTGGGTAGTCATCTCTCTAAAACGAAGATTAAATCTTTCTGTGGGCACTCTAAAATTCTACTCTGGCCTGAGTCATGCTAACAACAACACTCCCAGAACAGAATTAATTGCCTTGTTCACACACCTCCAAGCTCTGCTCGTATGAACGTGCATGCTACATATACATAACCTATACTTCCACAAGCCACGTCACTCAGAAACGGAGAATCCAGCCTACCCAGACAACACCCTGGCCCTATCTTCTTATCCTTCTCCAATCATGGCTGCACCCCATAATTCTGATCACCCCATAAATCCATAATTCTGGCTGATTTTCCAGGTCAATCCCTAGGGTCATGCCTGTCCCATGTCACGGGGTCCTCAATACCCCACAAGGATTCCACCAAATGCTTCTAGTATTGCTTTGACACCTGTGTGCCTTTCCCCAAGGTTTTGTGCAAGCCTCCAAGAGGGTGAATCAGAGGTGCTCTAACTCCAGGCCCCAGTATCCACACCTCCCATGAGGACGCACCCACACTTGGCGTATGCCGTGGCCGTGGCCTGAGCCATCACAGATGCTTGCAATTCTCCCCCCATCCCAGCACCTTCCTCGGAGAGCCCTGGGTCTCGTGGATTACTAAACTCAAGCTCCGTGTATTATTTGGCTGGAGTGCCGTTGACACACCCATGTGAAAGGAGAACCGATCTCAACTGCAGATTGGACTCCACCATTGGACAGCCCATCATGCAGGAAAGAGCTGGAGCTCTCCAGAAACTCAAAGGCCAGGCCTCATTGGGATAGATAAACATAGTCTGTCATAGCAGGGCCCTGAGTAGGCCAGCAAGGACCCGCACACCTGCTCAGTCTTGTCCCAGCCCAGCCTCACTGCCCAGAGCAAGGTCAGTTGACATTGGAACCAATAGAAACGCATGCCAAGGCCCACAGCCAACACATGCATTGTAAAACCCCAGGCACCAGCACTAATGAGAAGGTCCATCTGTGAGGCATCTGATAAACAGTGAGACAGAGAACCAGATACCAAAGGCAGGCCAACGCCTACAGTCCGCCCTAGGAGTCCTGCTGGCCGGGAGGGCGGCTCCTGAGAGAGAGGAAGAGGGCAGTGAGGGAGTGGTGGAGGGAGAAAGGGAGAGGGTTTTTGTTGTTGCTTTTTTTGCTTTTTGGGTCAGACCCGGCAATGCTCAGGGGTTACTCCTGGCTCTGCACTCAGGAATTACTCCTGGTGGTGCTCGGGAACATATGGGATGCCAGGGATCAAACCCAGGTCTTCCACGTGCAAGGCAAACACTCTCACAGCCTGCTGTGCTATTTCTCTAGCCCCATTGAGAGAGAGAGAGAGAGAGAGAGAGAGAGAGAGAGAGAGGTTGGTGAGGAAGAGAGACGGAGAGGCAGTGAGGAGGAGAGGGAGAGGGTAGAGGTGCAGGCATGGTTCTGAGGCCTCTCGTGCAGCACCTGTGCCTTCCGGGTGAGCTCCCAGAGTGTGTGGGTCTTCTAGGATGCTGTCCTGCCTGTGCATGTGGGGCGCTGCTGCTGTGTACACAGAGTTCATGGACTCGACCCTCCTCCTCATCTCCCATAGGTCCAGGCACTCTCCTTCTGTGACCTGATGTGCCTTCTTTGGCTTCAGCTACCACAGATGGACTCATGACCTCCAATCTCTGCTCTGTAGTGCAAATCCCACCCTAAGTCTAAGACCAGCATATCCAGTGGGTGTGGACAGCTGCACTCACCACTCCCTCTGACTTAGCACTTTCTGAAAGATGCACAGATGAAACTTGGCATCCATGGTGTGTTGTTGGGGGGCTTCAGGGATCATCCAGAGCCTCCTGTCTGTGGCCGAGTGTTCCGTACATGGAGCTCCTCCCAGACCCTTTTCCTAGAGTTAGGAAGAGACTGTCCACCCCTAGATCAAGCAAGAAGTAGCTAGCAATGCTTCTATCTATGTGCACAAAAGTTCCTTCTACTGACAAGCGCAGTATGGTACAAAGAGAGATGAAATGTGTCCCGGAGGGCCAGGGCGATAGCACAGCAGGTAGGGTGCTTGCCTTGCATACGACCAACCCAGATTGGATCCCCGGCATCCCATATGTCCCCGAGCACTACCAGGAGTAATTCCTGAGTGCAGAGCCATGAGGAACCCCCTGAGCATTGCCAGATGTGATCCAAAAAGCTGAAAAAAAAGTAAGAGAAAGAAATCTGTCCCAGAGATGTCCACCTTCCACAAAGAAGACACAGTGAGGCGAGTCAAGATTCACCAAAGAGAGAGAAGCCACATTCCTGCTCTCATAAAAAAAATTGCTTAAATAATGATATAAATCCGCACATGCCTACACATTGTAGAGCCCTACCAATGTTCAGCCAGATGACGCAAAGACATGTTGCCTGCTCTGAGTCCTAGGTTTGGTCGGGCCCTGCACGGTCTCCTGGGACATTGCTACTATTGACCTTCAAGCTCGGGAAGCCCCTGAGCACTGCCGGCTGTGAGCCCAACACTAAAACAAGACAAAACAAATAGGCCTAGTAGAGTCATGATTAAGTCAAGACTCCCCAGCTTTGCGGTAGCCCAAGCGCATGAGGCCCACATCCCTTTGAAACACAAACCCTGAGCTCTTTGAAGAGGAAAAGCTGAGACGCCCCAGATGCAGAAGCCTGAGTCCCCATCCAGAGAAGGGTGAGCCCCTCAAGGGAGAAGCGCATCCGCCGGTACCTCCCATAGTCCCCGAGCACCGGAGAACTCCTGAGTGCAGAGCCAGGAGAAACCCCCTGAGCATCTCCGGTGCCGACCCAAAAAGAAAAAAAAAAAAGGAGAAGCTACAGCAGAATCCAGGAGCTTATGAGAGAGCCACCAACAGTGTGAGGGGTGGAACAAGGTTAGCTTTTCTGTGACAACACCCACATCAACTCAGGTTACGCAAAACTTCCAAACAAACCCATTGGAGGAATTGAATCAAAGCACCTCACTGAAGCGATCTGGGGCTTCAAGCAGAGCTTGGGTGCACATTGAGATGCTCAGGGAATCGTATGTGATGCCAGGGATCAAACTGGGGTCAGCTACACTCAAGACATGTGCCCTAAGTATTCTTCTCTCTCCAGCCCCGCGGTATTTCATTTATATCATGATTTCGTCTATTTAGCGAGTGGGATAGTACTCCTTCTGGTTTGGGGCTGCACCCAACAGTGCTCAGGAATGACTCTGGGTGCTGTGCTCAGGGTTTACTCTTGATGGGGCTTGGGGGGTCCTGTGGGGTGCCTCGGGTCAAACCGAGGTTGACTGTGTGCAAGGCAAGTGCCCTGCCTGCTGTCCTATGGCTCCCGCCCCCATTTTCTGCCTTTACAATCAACTCCATTCCTTTTAGGAGCAGCAAACAGTGCTCCTGACAATTCCCCCACAGAGGGCAATGGGCTTCTCATGGCATTTGGGTGCCACAAACCAAATGCCAGGAGCCTCTTTGTCCACAGCTTGATCCATGGCACCAGAACCCTTCGTAAGAGCGTCTGCTTCACGGCCTCCTGGAGTGCACATTTGGACAGAACCACAGAGCAGTTTACAACCACCTTCTCTTTTGGATCTTCCTCTTTTAACTCCCAAAATATAACCATAAACCTTTCAGACGGGGCGAGACCGTGCCGGTGCTGGGAGAGGCCTTTGGCACGGCGCTGCCTGTGTCTGCTGGGGCTGCGCTTAATAAAAGCACCAGCACAGGGCAAGTCAAACAATAAATGTGCATTTCTCACGGCTCCACAGTCAAGGAAGTTCAAGATCAAGGCGCCGGCACCATCCGTGGGAGCCCACTTCCTCCTGGGCACGGGGTGGCCACTTTCTGGCTGAGTCTTCACATGGCACAGGAACACGGCAGCACTTTGGGGTGTCTTTAGAGGACCCAAATCCAATTTATTGGGGCTCATCTCTATGACCTACTCAAGCCCCAAAGCCCTTACCTCTAAGTACCATCTCTCTGGGGTCAGGGTGTAAATTAGGCGACAGGGTGGGGTCAGATGCTCCCTTACCTGTGTCCAGGGAGCAGGCCTGTCCCCACACCGCAGGGCACCATGCAGTTTGGAGCCCCCATACTGTGTATGGTTCTTGCTGCAAACAGCAGCCCCAGGCTCCCGCCCCCACCTCAGAACAAGAACCTGCAGTCAGCCTGTTCTTGGGTGTCTGCTGGGACTTCAGCCTTCTGCCCCATAGCAGGATTATCAATCTCAATGGAATCACCTGTGTGCTAAAAGCGCTTCCTCAAATCGACAGTGAAACTTATATAAGCGACTAACTCTGGGGCTTGAGAGCACTGTGATAGAGGCGCTCTGGTGACACAGATATGTGGGGAATAATCTGAAAAGATGAAATCAGGCAACTAGGGGCTGAAGAGACGGTATAGCAGGTAGGGCACTTACCTTGCATGCAGCCAGCTTGGGTTCCACCCCAGGAATCCTCAAATGCACCAGGAATAATCCCCGAGTGCAGAGTCAGGAATCAGCCCTGAGCATCCCCAAAAAAACAAATCAGGCAGCATCCCCATCCCATGACAACCCTTTGCTCTGCTGGTATGATCTGACCAGTGTGTTCAAGCCCAGTGAACTCTGACCCTCCTTTACCTGACCTCACAACGTTTTGGGAGCTAGTCTACATTAGTACTGCCAGCGCTTAAAACAAACGCCATGAATACCCCACCCTGTATTGTCTGGCTGTAGGCCTTTAAGGCATCTGGTCTTTTTTTTTTTTTTTTTTCCTTTTTGGCTCACACCCGGCAATGCTCAGTGGTTACTCCTGGCTCTGCACTCAGGAATTACTCCCTGGCCATGCTCAGGGGACCATATGGGATGCCGGGGAATCGAACCCTGGCCGGCATGGGCCGGCCGTGTGCTGGCAAACGCCCCTACCCGCTGGGCTATCACTCCGGCCCGGCATCTGGTCTTTAATGGATGGAACACTGCTCAAAAGATGATAAAGCTCAGAACTGGAGGGACAGATTAGGGGTAAGGCACTGGTGTTACACATGACTGACCCAGGTTCTATCCCGGCATGCTCGTAGTCCAGAGCACCCACAGGAGTGGTCCCTAAGCACAGAGCCCGGAGTAAGCCCTGAGCACCGCCTGGTATGTCTCTCAAGCTAGCAAGAAACCCAAAAGAGAGAGAGATGAAAAAACAAGTAATGAAATGACTTCCCACGTGTCAAAGCTAGCAAGAGCATGCGCCACCGCCAGAGCTGCCTGGCCCCCAAATCTCTGTCCCTCTCTCTCATCACACAGCCCTGTCATGCAGAAATGGCCCAGGCCTTCTCCCACCATCCTTACACCCACGAGCGATGGGGAGGTCCTGCGTCTCTCCATTCTTCCTCTCCCTCCTTCCCTCCGACACCCAATTTTTTATTGGAATCTGCATTTATTTATTTATCTATCTTTATTATTTATTTATTTATTTATTTATTTTGCTTTTTTGGGTCACACCTGGCGATGTTCAGGGGTTACTCCTGGCTCTGCACTCAGGAATTACTCCTGGAGGTGCTAGGGGACCATATGAAACACTGGGATAGAAGCTAGGTTGGCTGCAAGCAAGGCAAACGCCCTCCCTGCTGTGCTATCACTCCAGCCCCTGTGAATCTGCATTTTTAGTGCTCTACCATCACTTCACTTCATTTGTCTTCCCATTGTTCATCAATGTGCTCGAGCAGGCACCAGTAACATCTCCATATGTCCTGTCACAAGCAAGTGTAGCTCAAGGGCATCTGCTCGCTACAGGAACACGAAGAGCCTGACCATTCCTTCAGGTCATGGGAATGAGGTCTATAATTGTTACTGGTTTTTTGGCATATCAAATACAACACAGGTAGCTTGCTAGGCTCTGCCGTGTAGGTGGTACACTCTCAGTAGTAGAAGACTCTCATCTCGAGCATTGACTGATGAAACTCAAAGGGGAAAGATCAGCTTTTCTCTTGGGTGGAGCTCTGAGGAGCTGTGGAGTCTGGATGTTGAGAATGACTGACCTCATGGTGTAGGGATTCCTCTGGCTTCTTGCTAGGCTCACCGGAATGACGGGCCATGGCTAGAACCTGCCTAGAACTGTATACAGAGTATAAATGTGAAATTTCCTCTATCATATGATGCTAAATATTTGTCAGCCATTTCAAAGCAAAAAGAAGAAGGTGGTGTAGTTTGGTGGTGAGTTTGACTCACAGACATGGGGCAGAGCTGCTACTGGCTCTCCCTGTGCCCAAAGCTCACGAGGCGGCCAGGAGGGATGGTGGGTTCTAGCCTGGCCCGCCACCCCAGCAGAGCCTCGCCCAACAAGCCAGA
>JAJIBD010035830.1:0-11351 GCA_021461705.1 Cryptotis parvus
TACCAAATACACCATAAGTAGCTTGCCAGGCTCTGCAGTGGGTTCACACGTGGAATAAAATCCAGAGTCAAAAGACTCATTTGAAGGTCTGAAAAACTTAACGCTCTACTAGCACCATCCACCAGAATGATTTCCTCCAGCAGGATGGCGGAAGAAGAGTAAAAAGCACACTGTGGACGCCCCTGAGGAGCATGGACCACGCCTCATTGTGGAACGCTATGATGACACTGTGGTGGACAGGGAGGACAGCGCTAAATTTCTGCCCATACATTCAGGAGGTCAAGTGTCTGGACCAAGATCCCGGTGTAAAGAAATCCCGCCACTTTCAAGAGTATTAAAATAGTGTTTTGCTTCTCCCTGTTCTTTCTCCTTCTGCCCTTCGGTACTCAGATTGGTGGTCTTGAATGCTTTGCCAGAAGTACCAGGGCATTTAGGGCCCTGGACTGGGCAATCAAACACAGGTTTCAATTCTGCTGCTGTAATACCCTTGCAGACAGCGCTCTGGGCAGTGTCCATCTCCTGTCTGGCAGGTGGACAGGCTCCTATTTGCATTTTCGGCATCACATCTTTAATATTGTTTACAGCTTCTAGAATTAAATCAAACATCTCGCTTTTTTGATTTTTTTTTTTTTTTGCTTTTTGGGTCACACCCCCGCGATGCTCAGGGGTTACTCCTGGCTCTGCACTCAGGAACCACTCCTGGAGGTGCCTCGGGGGACCATATGGGGATGCCCGGGATCAAACCCGGTCAGCACAGGCCAGCAGCTGCAAAGGCAACGCCCTCCCCACTGGGCTATCGCTCCAGCCCCGGTCACTTCTAATTTTATCATAGATTTGCTGGCAGGAAGTTTCCTTTCAATGATAAGGCCTTCAAGGAGCAGAGCCTAGCATGGAACAGGGCATGTTAATAGCCAATCACTAGGCAGGATGCGCACCATGAGGTGGTTTCCTGGTGGCTGCAGGTGCAGGTTGAGCTGGGGCCCCCGACCCCACCCAGCACCTCTAGACACTGAGTAACAGCCCAAGAGGTGCAGGTCGACCCAGCATTTACTTAATCTTGGAAATAAATTGTTAATTGCCGTTTGTTCTTTTTGTGTTTGGGTACACACCTGTCTACACTCAAGGCTTCCTTCTGGCTCTGTGCTCGGGGTACACCTGTGGTGCTGGAGATAGAACTGGGGTTGGCCGCATATAAAGAAAGTACGTTAAACCCCAAACTGTTCCTCTGGCCCAAACTTCTTGTTTTGCTTTTTTTGTTGTTGTTGTTTGTGTTCTATTTGTGGTCTCTGTACTAGTCCATATAGCGTATTTATCAGTATTATGGGCTATACACCTAGTATACTTACATATTTATCAGTATTGTACACTTCTTAGAAATATCTAGGAAGTACTATAGAGCAGGATGAGGAGAGGCCCAAAGATGTAGCTTAGTGGAAGGGCACATGCTTCACCAATAAAAAGAGAAAACAGGGGCCAGAGTGATAGCACAGCAGGGAGGGCGTTTGCCTTAAACATGGCTGACCCAGGTCGAATCCCCAGCATCCCATAGGTCCCCAAGCACCACCAGGAGTAATTCCAGTGCAGAGCAAGGAGTAACCGCTGAACATTTCCAGGTGTAACCCCCAAAAAAAAGAAACAAAAGAAATGAATGTTGAGACCATCACAATGCAGAAACAACATGTGTCTCCTCTGTTCTCAGCCTGAACAGAGGAGACAGGACGCCACCAGGTCAGGAGTCAAGCAGCAGAGGAGCACGGAGGACCTGGTTTCAAAACAGGGAATAATCACACGTTAGAGCCGGATTGCTGTGTCCAGTCATACAAATCACCTAGGAGAATCGCCTCCCAAGCAAATCATCCTGGAGAGCGCGGATCGAGCTGCTGATGGAGTTAGGACTTGATTCATTAGGTAGCCAAACGCTTTACTCCCAGAGAGCTAATTGATCTCGCCAACGAAAGCTGTAGAGAAATGAATGGATTTTAGCAGAACTCATTTTCCAGTTAGATCTTAGACTTTAACTCACTATATTCATTTATGGAAATTCATTCATTTACACACTCTTTCAACAAAAAAAAAAAAAAAAACCTTGGGAGACCTAAATTATGATCTAGTGGGAACCATAAGAAGCCTGATCATCACCCTTGGGGGTTGTAAGGCAGTGAGGAACTTATAGTAAATGCCACACTGTCATCAAATTCCAGCATCTCCTCTGCCTTGGAAAGCATTGGTCTAGTTCTCGCTTGTTTTGTTCTGGGGGCCACGCCAGCGATACTCAGGGGCTGTTCTTTGCTCAGAATTACTCTTGGCCATGTTCAGAGGACAATATGGGAAGCCAGGGATTGAACCCAGGTCTGCCGCATGCAAGGCAAATGCCCGCCCCACTCCGCACCAGTTAAATTTTGGGAAAGAAGGGGCTGACAGCAAATCCATCGCCCATTCACTGTCCATAGAAAGCAAGGGGGGGAAGAGCCCCACCACAGTTAGGAAACTTGGTCAGGGCAGCTCAGAGACTGGGAACTTTCTCAGAAGCTCCATGTTTCTTGCTCCATGTCTTGCTCCATGTCTCCATGTCCTTTCCTCCTCCAAGTTTTCTCAGTTCTGTTGCTATTTCGCTACACAGTGGTCACTTATTACTCCTAATGAATTAAGGAATATAATGAACTTCCCTCAAAACCTTCATTACACCTAAGCTTAACACATGCCTCTGGAAAAAAAAAACTAAAAAAACACCAAAAACGGTTGGACTGGTGATTGACCTTGGGTCAGCATGAGTGTGTTACGTCCAAGCCAAATCACAGGTTGGATCTGAGCATTAACCGACTATCCGCCATGAACCTGAAAGCTTCCTTCCTCTCCCCTTCACTCTTTCTCCTTTCATCAAAGCCTTTCCGAGAACATGCAAAGAGGCAGAACCTGAGAAGAAAAGCTCTAAATCCCTTTACAAACAGATACCCCATCTTTTCTAGCAGTTACTCTTTCCTGTCTTGTGTCAGACAGAGCTCAAAAGGGTATAGGGAGGTTTAATGGTCTCCCTAATGTGGTAGCTTGGCAGTGGTCTCGGAATAAACCTATGGAACCCAGGCTGACAAAGTAAGAAGTTGGAGTCGACTCGAAAGGACGGAAGCCACAGTGTCACAGGCAAATGATAGGACTGGGTGGAAAGGGGGAGAGTGAAGGAACATCAGCGAGTCCTTGGGGCCAGCAGAGAGGGATGTTGAAGGGTCATGAGAAACCTAACGGTGCCAAAGGAGAGACACAGTAGTCCAAGTCATAAAGCACCAAGAGTGACTGTAAGGGAAAATCTGAGCTCAAATAATTAGGCTGTGTCATGGCAGTGCTGATTCTGATACTGCCTCTCTCTGGAGGGAAGCGATGGTGGAGGAAGACGCGCATGAGTGAAGGTCTCTGGGGTCTCTTTCCTTGAAGGTCTCTGGGGTCTCTTTCCTTGAGGGTCTCTGGGGGTCTCTTCCCCTCTATTTTGCTGTAACCTTAAACTGCTCTGAACACTAAACGCAAGGCCAGGGAGATGGCTCCGTGACTTAGAGCATATCCTTTACATACGGGAATCCCAGGTTGATCCATGGCACCCACTCTAAGTATGCCCCTCACCCTGAAAGTCTATATGTCTAAGTCTAGGGCTTAGTAAGGATAGTATTTGGTTTGTTCATTTGACCCTATGGTGCTCAGGGATCACTCCTGGCAGAACTCAGGGGGACCATATGAGTGCTGGGGATTGAACCCAGGTTAGCTGTATGCAAAGCAAGTGCCCTACCCACTATCCTCTCTTCCCCAATTTAACCACTTATTAAGTTTGTAAAGTACCATTATCTTCTAATACACTCTAGTATCAAGGGCAAAGAAACATGGTCCTTAGCCTCACCAAACTTGTGTTTTGTGTTCATCAGATAAAGATATAAAGAACAGTGTGGTAGAAGGTTCCAGGCTTTCTGTAGGCAGATTGTGAAATGAGATTTTCTTCATAGAGCATGGAGGACTTTTGAATAGAATTATCTCCTCCTCCTCCTCATTTAGAGGTGAAGACCTTCCGCTTTGGAATACTTGTTACATGCTCTCATAAATATTATCTGCAGGGCTACCTTATGTCTTGATTGTATTCATTTAACTTTACTTTTCTGGGTAGTCATCTCTCTAAAACGAAGATTAAATCTTTCTGTGGGCACTCTAAAATTCTACTCTGGCCTGAGTCATGCTAACAACAACACTTCCAGAACAGAATTAATTGCCTTGTTCACACACCTCCAAGCTCTGCTCGTATGAACGTGCATGCTACATATACATAACCTATACTTCCACAAGCCACATCACTCAGAAACGAGAGAATCCAGCCTACCCAGACGACACCCTGGCCCTATCTTCTTATCCTTCTCCAATCATGGATGCACCCCATAATTCTGATCACCCCATAAATCCATAATTCTGGCTGATTTTCCAGGTCAATCCCTAGGGTCATGCCTGTCCCATGTCACCGGGGTCCTCAATACCCCACAAGGATTCCACCAAATGCTTCTAGTATTGCTTTGACACCTGTGTGCCTTTCCCCAAGGTTTTGTGCAAGCTTCCAAGAGGGTGAATCAGAGGTGCTCTAACTCCAGGCCCCAGTATCACACCTCCCATGAGGACGCACCCACACTTGGCGTATGCCGTGGCCGTGGCCTGAGCCATCACAGATGCTTGCAATTCTCCCCATCCCAGCACCTTCCTCGGAGAGCCCTGTGTCTCGTGGATTACCAAACTCAAGCTCCGGTGTATTATTTGGCTGGAGTGCCGTTGACACACCCATGTGAAAGGAGAACCGATCTCATCTGCAGATTGGACTCCATCATTGGACAGCCCATCATGCAGGAAAGAGCTGAAGCTCTCCAGAAACTCAAAGGCCAGGCCTCGTTGGGATAGATAAACATAGCTCTGTCATAGCAGGCCCTGGAGTAGGCCAGCAAGGACCCGCACACCTGCTCAGTCTTGTCCCAGCCCAGCCTCACTGCCCAGAGCAAGGTCAGTTGACATTGGAACCAATAGAAACGCATGCCAAGGCCCCACAGCCAACACATGCATTGTAAAACCCCAGGCACCAGCACTAATGAGAAGGTCCATCTGTGAGGCATCTGATAAACAGTGAGACAGAGAACCAGATACCAAAGGCAGGCCAACGCCTACAGTCCGCCCTAGAGTCCTGCTGGCCGGGAGGGCGGCTCCTGAGAGAGAGGAAGAGGGCAGTGAGGGAGTGGTGAGGAGAAAGGGAGAGGGTTTTTGTTGTTGCTTTTTTGCTTTTGGGTCAGACCCGCAATGCTCAGGGGTTACTCCTGGCTCTGCACTCAGGAATTACCCCTGGTGGTGCTCGGGAACATATGGGATGCCAGGGACTCAAACCCAGGTCTTCCACGTGCAAGGCAAACACTCTCACAGCCTGCTGTGCTATTTCTCTAGCCCCATTGAGAGAGAGAGAGAGAGAGAGAGAGAAAGAAAGAGAGAGAGAGGGTTGGTGAGGAAGAGAGACGGAGAGGCAGTGAGGAGGAGAGGGAGAGGGTAGAGGTGCAGGCATGGTTCCTGAGGCCTCTCGTGCAGCACCTGTGCCTCCGGTGAGCTCCCAGAGTGTGTGGGTCTTCTAGGATGCTGTCCTGCCTGTGCATGTGGGGCCGCTGCTGCTGTGTACACACAGAGTTCATGGACTCGACCCTCCTCCTCATCTCCCATAGGTCCAGGCACTCTCCTTCTGTGACCTGATGTGCCTTCTTTGGCTTCAGCTACCACAGATGGACTCATGACCTCCACTCTCTGCTCTGAAATTGCAAATCCCACCCTAAGTCTAAGACCAGCATATCCAGTGGGTGTGGACAGCTGCACTCACACACTCCTCTGACTTAGCACTTCTGAAAGATGCACAGATGAAACTTGGCATCCACGGTGTGTTGTTGGGGGGGCTTCAGGATCATCCAGAGCCTCCTGTCTGTGGCCGAAAGTGTTCCGTACATGGAGCTCCTTCCCAGACCCTTTTCCTAGAGTTAGAAGAGACTGTCCACCCCCTAGATCAAGCAAGAAGTAGCTAGCAATGCTTCTATCTATGTGCACAAAAAAGTTCCTTCTACTGACAAGCGAGTATGGTACAAAGAGAGATGAAATGTCCCGGAGCGGCCAGGGCGATAGCACAGCAGGTAGGGTGCTTGCCTTGCATACGACCAACCCAGATTGGATCCCCGGCATCCCATATGTCCCCCAGCACTACCAGGAGTAATTCCTGAGTGCAGAGCCATGAGGAACCCCTGAGCACTGCCAGATGTGATCCAAAAGCTGAAAAAATTAAGAGAAAGAAATCTGTCCCGGAGATGTCCACCTTCCACAAAGAAGATACAGTGAGGCGAGTCAAGATTCACCAAAGAGAGAGAAGCCACATTCCTGCTCTCATAAAAAAAATTGCTTAAATAATGATATAAATCCACATGCCTACACATTGTAGAGCCCTACCAATGTTCAGCCAGATGATGCAAAGACATGTTGCCTGCTCTGAGTCCTAGGTTTGGTCGGGCCCTGCACGTCTCCTGGGACATTGCTACTATTGACCTTCAAGCTCGGGAAGCCCCTGAGCACTGCCGGCTGTGAGCCCCAACACTAAAACAAGACAAAACAAATAGGCCTAGTAGAGTCATGATTAAGTCAAGACTCCCCAGCTTTGCGGCAGCCCAAGCGCATGAGGCCCACATCCCTTTGAAACACAAACCCTGAGCTCTTGAAGAGGAAAAGCTGAGACGCCCCCAGATGTAGAAGCCTGAGTCCCCATCCAGAGAAGGGTAAGCCCCTCAAGAAAGGAGAAGCTACATGGGCCGGAGCTATAGCCCAGCCGGGTAGGGCGTTTGTCTTGCACGCGGCCAGCCTATGCCGGCCCGGTCCGATCCCCCCGCATCCCATATGAGTCCCGAGCACTGCCAGGAGTAATTCCTGAGTGCAGAGCCAGGAGAAACCCCTGAGCATCTCCGGGTGTGACCCAAAAAGAAAAAAAAAAAAAAAAAAAAAAAGAAGCTACAGCAGAATCCAGGAGCTTATGAGAGAGCCACCAACAGTGTGAGGGGTGGAACAAGGTTAGCTTTTCTGTGACAACACCCACATCAACTCAGGTTATGCAAAATTCCAAACAAACCCATTGGAGGGAATTGAATCAAAGCACCTCACTGAAGCGATCTGGGGCTTCAAGCAGAGCTTGGGTGCACATTGAGATGCTCAGGGAATCGATGTGATGCCAGGGATCAAACTGGGGGTCAGCTACACTCAAGACATGTGCCCTAAGTATTCTTCTCTCCAGCCCCGCTGGTATTTCATTTATATCATGATTTCGTCTATTTAGCGAGTGGGATAGTACTCCTTCTGGTTTGGGGCTGCACCCAACAGTGCTCAGGAATGACTCTGGGTGCTGTGCTCAGGGTTTACTCTTGATGGGGCTTGGGGGTCCTGTGGGTGCCTCGGGTCAAACCGAGGTTGACTGTGTGCAAGGCAAGTGCCCTGCCTGCTGTCCTATGGCTCCCGCCCCATTTTCTGCCTTTACAATCAACTCCATTCCTTTTAGGAGCAGCAAACAGTGCTCCTGACAATTCCCCCACAGAGGGCAATGGGCTTCTCATGGCATTTGGGTGCCACAAACCAAATGCCAGGAGCCTCTTTGTCCACAGCTTGATCCATGGCACCAGAACCCTTCGTAAGAGCGCCTGCTTCACGGCCTCCTGGAGTGCACATTTGGACAGAACCACAGAGCAGTTTACAACCACCTTCTCTTTTGGATCTTCCTCTTTTAACTCCCAAAATATAACCATAAACCTTTCAGACGGGGCTGAGACCGTGCCGGTGCTGGGAGAGGCCTTTGGCACGGCGCTGCCTGTGTCTGCTGGGGCTGCGCTAATAAAAGCACCAGCACAGGGCAAGTCAAACAATAAATGTGCATTTCTCACGGCTCCACAGTCAAAGGAAGTTCAAGATCAAGGCGCCGGCACCATCCGTGGGAGCCCACTTCCTCCTGGGCACGGGGTGGCCACTTTCTGGCTGAGTCTTCACATGGCACAGGAACACGGCAGCACTTTTGGGGTGTCTTTAGAGGACCCAAATCCAATTTATTGGGGCTCATCTCTATGACCTACTCAAGCCCCAAAGCCCTTACCTCTAAGTACCATCTCTCTGGGGTCAGGGTGTAAATTAGGCGACAGGGTGGGGTCAGATGCTTCCCTTATCTGTGTCCAGGGAGCAGGCCTGTCCCCACACCGCAGGGCACCATGCAGTTTGGAGCCCCCATACTGTGTATGGTTCTTGCTGCAAACAGCAGCCCCAGGCTCCCCGCCCCCACCTCAGAACAAGAACCTGCAGTCAGCCTGTTCTTGGGTGTCTGCTGGGACTTCAGCCTTCTGCCCCCATAGCAGGATTATCAATCTCAATGGAATCACCTGTGTGCTAAAGCGCTTCCTCAAATCGACAGTGAAACTTATATAAACGACTAACTCTGGGGCTTGAGAGCACTATGATAGAGGCGCTCTGGTGACACAGATATGTGGGGAATAATCTGAAAAGATGAAATCAGGCAACTAGGGGCTGAAGAGACGGTATAGCAGGTAGGGCACTTACCTTGCATGCAGCCAGCTTGGGTTCCACCCCAGGAATCCTCAAATGCACCAGGAATAATCCCCGAGTGCAGAGTCAGGAATCAGCCCTGAGCATCCCCAAAAAACAAATCAGGCAGCATCCCCATCCCATGACAACCCTTTGCTCTGCTGGTATGATCTGACCAGTGTGTTCAAGCCCAGTGAACTCTGACCCTCCTTTACCTGACCTCACAACGTTTTGGGAGCTAGTCTACATTAGTACTGCCAAGCGCTTAAAACAAACGCCATGAATACCCCACCCTGTATTGTCTGGCTGTAGGCCTTTAAGGCATCTGGTCTTTTTTTTTTTTTTCCTTTTTGGCTCACACCCGGCAATGCTCAGTGGTTACTCCTGGCTCTGCACTCAGGAATTACTCCTGGCCATGCTCAGGGGACCATATGGGATGCCGGGAATCGAACCCTGGCCGGCATGGGCCGGCCGTGGTGCAAGGCAAACGCCCTACCCGCTGGGCTATCACTCCGGCCCCGCATCTGGTCTTTAATGGATGGAACACTGCTCAAAAGATGATAAAGCTCAGAACTGGAGGGACAGATTAGGGGTAAGGCACTGGTGTTACACATGACTGACCCAGGTTCTATCCCCGGCATGCTCGTAGTCCAGAGCACCCACAGGAGTGGTCCCTAAGCACAGAGCCCGGAGTAAGCCCTGAGCACTGCCTGGTATGTCTCTCAAGCTAGCAAGAAACCAAAAGAGAGAGAGAGAGATGAGAAAAACAAGTAATGAAATGACTTCCCACGTGTCAAAGCTAGCAAGAGCATGCGCCACCGCCAGAGCTGCCTGGCCCCAAATCTCTGTCCCTCTCTCTCATCACACAGCCCTGTCATGCAGAAATGGCCCAGGCCTTCTCCCACCATCCTTACACCCACGAGCGATGGGGGAGGTCCTGCGTCTCTCCATTCTTCCTCTCCCTCCTTCCCTCCGACACCCAATTTTTATTGAATCTGCATTTATTTATTTATCTATCTATTTATTTATTTATTTATTTTGCTTTTTGGGTCACACCTGGCGATGTTCAGGGGGTTACTCCTGGCTCTGCACTCAGGAATTACTCCTGGAGGTGCTAGGGGGACCATATGAAACACTGGGATAGAAGCTAGGTTGGCCGCAAGCAAGGCAAACGCCCTCCCTGCTGTGCTATCACTCCAGCCCCTGTGAATCTGCATTTTTAGTGCTCTACCATCACTTCACTTCATTTGTCTTCCCATTGTTCATCAATGTGCTCGAGCAGGCACCAGTAACATCTCCATATGTCCTGTCACAAGCAAGTGTAGCTCAAGGGCATCTGCTCGCTACAGGAACACGAAGAGCCTGACCATTCCTTCAGGTCATGGGAATGAGGTCTATAATTGTTACTGGTTTTTGGCATATCAAATACAACACAGGTAGCTTGCTAGGCTCTGCCGTAGGTGGTACACTCTCAGTAGTAGAAGACTCTCATCTCGAGCATTGACTGATGAAACTCAAAGGGGAAAGATCAGCTTTTCTCTTGGGTGGAGCTCTGAGGAGCTGTGGAGTCTGGATGTTGAGAATGACTGACCTCATGGTGTGGGGATTCCTCTGGCTTCTTGCTAGGCTCACCGGAATGACGGGCCATGGCTAGAACCTGCCTAGAACTGTATACAGAGTATAAATGTGAAAGTTTCCTCTATCATATGATGCTAAATATTTGTCAGCCATTTCAAAGCAAAAGAAGAAGGTGGTGTAGTTTGGTGGTGAGTTTGACTCACAGACATAGGGGCAGAGCTGCTACTGGCTCTCCCTGTGCCCAAAGCTCACGAGGCGGCCAGGGAGGGATGGTGGGTTCTAGCCTGGCCCGCCACCCCAGCAGAGCCTCGCCAACAAGCCAGACGACCCCCCCCACTCCATGAGGGCCTCCATTTTCCACATCCGGACTTCCCTCTAGTCAGAACTCCACCTAGCAGACCAGCCAATCACAGCCCAGCTCGCGACTGCAAGAGGCCACGCAGTTCATCAATAAATGCTGGATTGGGGCGGAGCGATAGCCCAGTGGGTAGGGCATTTGCCTTGCATGCGGCCGGCCCATGCCGACCCGGGTTCAATCTCCGGCATCCCATATGGTTCCCCGAGCACCGCCAAAAGTAATTCCTGAGTGCAGAGCCAGGAGAAACCCCTGAGCATTGCTGGGTGTGACCCAAAAAGCAAAAAAAAAAAAAAAAAAAATGCTGGATTTAGAGATGACTACAAGAGTATGCTACCCGCACGGCAGAGCCTGGCAAGCTACCCGTGTCATATTTGACATGCCAAATACCAATAGCAATTATAGACCTCATTCCCATGACCTGATGGAATGGTTTGAGGCTCTTCATGTTCCTGGAGCAAGCAGGTGCCCTTGGGCTCTACTAGCATGAGACTATGGAGATGTTACTGGTGCCCGCCGAGCAAATCGATGATGAATGGGAAGACAGTGATACAGTGATACAGAGGTGTAGTTTGGTGGGAGAAGAATGGCTAGAGGACAAGTCATGAAAACACACAGAAGACAAAGCTCAGCCTGCAGCTGTGCCTTACTCCTTGGTGGGTACGGCTGAGTCCGGCCCAGGAGGAGAGCACAGCTGCATCCTTAGTGGCCCAGCAACCTGCACACTTCAACTTTGCTCAGTGCTGTCTCTGTTACCATATGCTAGGCGCAGATTAGACGGTTCCTTCAAAACACCATGTAGGAGCCACAGAGCTAG
>JAJIBD010035831.1:0-13421 GCA_021461705.1 Cryptotis parvus
GCAAGACTCACAGACATCGGGCAGAGCTGCTACTGGCTCTCCTGTGCCCAGCCGCTCACGAGGCGCCCAGGAGGGATGGCGGGTTCTAGCCCTGGTCCGCCACCTCAGCAGAGCCTCCGCAACAAGCCAGATGACCCCCACTCCATGAGGGGCCTCCATTTTCCACATCCAGACTTCTCTCTCGTCAGAATTCCACCCAGCAGACCAGCCTATCACAGCCCGCTCGCGCTGCTGCTTGCGGCCGCACGGTTCATCATAAATGCTGGGCTTAGAGATGACTACAAGAGTATGCTACCTGCACGGCAGAGCCTGGCAAGCTACCCGTGTTGTATTTGATATGCCAAATACCAGTAACAATTGTAGACCTCATTCTGGAATGGATTGAGGCTCTTTATGTTCCTGGAGCAAGCAGATGCCCTTGGGCTCTACTAGCATGAGACAGGACATATGGAGATGTTACTGGGGCCCGCTCGAGCAAATTGATGATGAACGGAAAGACAGTGATATATATATGTGTATATATATATACATATAGTGTGATATATATGATATATATACATATATATATATGTATATATATCATAGTCGGTGATTTTAATGCCAAGATAGGACTGAGAAGATCGCCTGAAGAACTCCACATCGGGACCCATGGCCTAGAATGGAACGAACAGGGTGAGAAACTATCTGAGTTTATCATGTACACCAAGACCATTCATGGGAACTCACAGTTCCAGAAGGCTGAATCAAAACGTTGGACATGGGAATCCGCTGGTGGACAGTTCCACAATGAAATTGACCACATCATCTTCAATCGACAGTTTTGCCTGACCGATGTTGCTGTTGTCCCAAAATTCCCAACAGGATCAGACCACCGTCTCCTTCGTGCAAAAATTCTACTTCACACAATGGGGAGAAAAGGCTGCAAAGTTTAAGAAGAGAACTCCCAGAACGACCACCAACTGGGAGCTCTTTGGCTCCACTGCGGCATCATAGGAAAATACCATCATTGATGACATCAATGAAGAATACAACCGACTGGTTCAGCACCTCCATGATTGTGCGAAGAATGCCAAAGAGAGAGAAAAAAAACCACAAAAGGACACCTGTCTTCAAAAACTCTCGAGCTCACTCGACAACATGGCAAGGCGCGAGCCTCAGACAACCAAATGCTAACATCCAAGCTGGAAAAGCAGTGCAGAGAAGTGATAAAGGAAGACCTCTACATGCATATATATTAATCAATATATATTTTAATTAATATATTCAAATATATAATTAAATTAATATCTCAATTAATGCACATTTTATATATATATGTATATATATAAGTGTATGCAGCTCCAGAATAAAATGTGTTAGATTGCTTGTGAAGCTAGTTTTTTATTTGCTTGTTTGGTTTTGGTTTTGGTTTTGGGTCACAACTGTGGTGCTCCTGGGCTTACTCCTGGTTCTTCACTCAGAGATCACTCCTAGAGAGCTCAGGGAACCATAACGGGATTGAGAACCCTGGTCTGCAAGGCAAGAGCCTTGCCTGCTGTACTCCAGTTTGAGGCTGATTTAGACGTTTTAGAGAAGGAGCTTGCTTTAGCCTGGGGCATTCTGTGCAGATAAAAGCATTGCTAGGGTGTGGTGACACAAAAGGACTTCCAACTGTGGTGGTTGAGTCAGATCACAAGGTCTCTGTTTCTGCTAAATTGTTTTCTCAGGGGGGTCTAACCTTTGGGTGTTGACCTGGAGTCTGCTCTGACTACAGAAACACTCTTTTTCAGATGCTAACTTCTATGATGAATGCTGAATTTATTGACAAGTGAGCTTCTCTACTTATATACACTTTATATCTATATCTATATCTATATCTTATATCTATATATCTATATGTAGATATAGATATATAGATATAAAGTGTATATAAAAAGAGAAGCCCACTGTCAATAAATTCATATTTAATGAATATATATTATATCTATCTCTATCTATCTATCTATCTATCTATCTATCTATCTATCTATCTATCTATCTATCTATCTATCTATCTATCTATCTATCTATCTATCTATCTATCTATCTATCTATCTATCTATCTATCTATCTATCTATCTATCTATCTATCTATCTATCTATCTATCTATCTATATGTGGTGGAAGTGGAAGGGCCACACAAAGCAATGCTCAGGGTTACTCCCAGCTCTGCACTCAGGAATTACTCCTTGGAGGTGCTTGGGGGACCATTTGGGATGCCAGGGATTGAACCCTGGTCGCCGTGTATAAGGCAAACACCTACTTTCTCTGCTATCATTCTGCCTGCCTCTCCCCTTGATTTTCAATTAATGCTTATACTTTGCATAAAACTTGACAAATTTTATAACACCACTCAGAAATAACTATAATCACTTTTAATATTTATCAGTGTATTTCTAGCTAATTTGTATTTCACTGTAGTTAAATCATACTGGGTATATAATTTTATAGCCTGGTTTTCCACCTTTAACTTTCTATTTTAAGCATTTCCCTATTACTCCCTATTATTTTAAAGCTCCAATTGCAGGTTTCTTGTAAGCTACATGACCACAGGCTCTAAACCATCACCCACCTCTAATCCAAGGCAATTTGGTTTCCAATTGACCAAGGGATTCAAAGGCTATTTTTCTGGAGATTATAGGGATATTTCCCAGAAAGTAATTTTCTAAAACATTTCTAAAGAAAAGAAAAAGAGACCTTACTACTAAGAACTCTGGCACTTCACCACTGCAAAATGATTAGCTCTTGCTTTGGCATTGTCCTCTTTCTCTCCTTCCTATCTACAGACTTTCCTCAGATGAAATTAAAATTAGTGTTTAGAAATGTGGGGCCAGAGTGATCGCACAGCAGGTAGGGCACTTGCCTTGCATGCAACTGACCTGAGTTCTGTCCCTGTCATCCCCTGTCATCCCCCAAACCGCCAGGAGTAATTCCTGAGTGCAGAGCCAGGAGTAATCCCTGAGTTTTGCTGGGTGTGACACAAAAAAGGGAAAAAAATGGAGGCACATTAAAGATAGATCTAAAATATTTAGAAATGGTTGTTTTTTAATTTTTTGTTATTGAGCCCCTCTCAACAGTGCTGAAGGCAAACTCCTAGTTCTGTGCTCAGGGATCACTCCTGGCAGTGATTGAGAACCATATGTGGCGCTGGGAGATCATTCTGGGGCTTGCCACCAGCAAGGCCAGTGTTCGACACCCTTTAGTGACTCTGGCATGAAAAGTAGTAACTTGGAGAGCAGTAATAGAGATGAGTAGGAATTTTACAGAGTTGCTGTCTTTCATTATAGGTTCTTACTATTATTTGCTATTCTTTTTGTCGCTTTTTTGTTTGGGGGCCACACTCGACTGTGCTCAGGGATTACTCCTGGTTCTGTGCTTGGGGGCCACACCTGGCTGTGCTCAGGGATCACTCTGGCAGGGCTCAGGAGAGCTAAGAATCTAATCCAGGTCAGCTGTGTGCAGGGCAGGTGTCCTACCCTCTACTCTATTGCCCTGGCTCTGATGATTTGATATTCTTAACAGAGGCATTTATTAGATTGATTGACACAAATAAGATGGGGCCGGAGTGATAGCACAACGGGTAGGAGGGGTAGGGTATTTGCCTTGCCCGTGGCCAACCCGGGTTTTATCCCCAGCATCCCATATGGTCTCCCAAACAGGAGTATTCGTAAGCAAAGAGCCAGGAGTAACCCCTGAGCATCCCGGAGATCACCCAAAAAGCAAAAGAAAAGAAAAAAGAAAAGAAACAAATACATGAGAAAGGGAAGTAACAAGGGAGCAGAGGTCAGAGGTCTCAGATACATTGGCAACGTGGGAAGTGGTAAAACTATATCCAACCACAGAACCAGCAAGGCTGAAAGCAAGAAACCCAAACTATAATAGCGAAACTTTAGAATGTTGCTGTTAAGGGGAAGGCTGCAGGGGCAGGAAGGATCATGGGACCACTGGGGAGTGAAACTAACACTTGGTGGTGGGATTGGTATTAGAAACACTATATACCTAAAACTTAATTGTCAATAACATTGTATGTCTAAAGCTTAATTATCAATAACATTGTAAATCATGCTTTTAAATAAATAAAATGAAAAGTAAAAGTCAAGGATTTGTACATCCTTGAAATATTAATATTTTGTATGTTTTCTCATCAGTGAATGTTTTTTTTTTAATCCGGAAGAACATTCACTTCTTTTACAGTATTTTTTTCTTATCAAGAGTTATTATTTTATCAGTGTTTTTAAAGATCTCTTCCTGTTTTTACCTCATTGTTAAGATTAATTAACAATGAGGCTAATTCTAACTTTAATCAGCTAATTATAGCTAATTCTAACTAATTCTAACTTTAACTTTTAACTTCTAGCTAATTCTAACTTTAATCAGCTGTGTTCAGAGAAAAGAATCATTGAACAAGTTCTAGTAATTCTTGAAGATTCATTGAGCTCTGTGTGGTATTCAACTGTTTTCTTATCTATGCTAATAAATAACACTGTTGTTAATAACATCAAGCTACAGAGTCACAGAGTTGGTTTTTTTATTTGGTTTGTTCTTTTGCTCTTTGGGTCTTACGGGCGATGCTCAGAACTTACTCCTGGCAGGAGTCACAGAGTTTTTATAGGTGAAAATATATGGTTTCCCTATGAAATCATTTATTTCATAGGGAAGATAACAAATGTCCCAGAGATAACTTCTTTGAAGTTTTTGTTTGAGAATTTAGAAGTTAAATTAAAAATTAATAACCAACAACTTGGTCACTGTTTTAGGGTTATGGACCCCAAATATGCAGCCTTCTAATTCAACCACAAAACCATCTTATCAGTTTTATAGAAAAAATTTAAGCATATTTGCGTTTGAGAAAAAAGACCCTTTAAAAATTGAACATATCTGTGTGTAAAGAAAATTAAAAATATTAAAAAATTTAAATTTAAAGAATTCTAGTTTTTTGAAACTATTTTAAGTTTCTTAAATTAGATTTTAGTAACGATTTAGAGGATATGCTGTGCTTGAAAAAAAACCCTCAGCATGGTTTCTTAGGCAATCACTAGAATAGGGAAATGAAAAAATAAATAACCTAATTAAAGAATAAAACCTCACAATCCCTGACTACTTCTTGCTTTCCAACAAATTTTGAGGAAGATCAGTGGTTTAGTCTTGAACTTGAAAGAAAATGCGTCCTTTCCCTCAATCTTTGTACTGCTACCAAGGTCAATTTTTTTTTTATGTCTAATTGATGTGAGATGCAACATAGGTGAGATAAGACTGAATAAATTTTTTTATTTCGGAAAATTGAATTACAAGCTAGAGAATTCTTCCTAAAATCTTTAGCATTTTCTTAATGTTGTGAGGATGGAGACTTACAGACATGGGGCAGAGTTGCTACTTGCTCTCCCTGTGCCAGCTGCTCACAGGGTGCCAGGGAGGGATGGCGGGTTCTAGCCCTGGCCCGCCACCCCAGCAGGGCCCTCACAACAAGCCAGATGACACCCCCACTCCATGAGGGCCACCAACTTCCACATCGGACTTTCCCTCTCGTCAGAACTCCACCCAGCAGCAGATGAGCCTATCACAGCCCGGCTCGCGCAGCCACTTGCGGCCAGGCGGTTCATCAATAAATGCTGTATTTAGAGGTGACTACAAGAGTATGCCACCCACACGGCAAGCCTGGCAAGGTGCCCGTGTTGTATTTGATATGCCAAATACCAGTAGCAAATATATTAGGTCATTCCCATGACCTAATATAATTGTCTGAGGCTTTTTATGTTCCTGGAGCAAGAAGATGCCCTTTGGGCTCTACTAGCATGAGACAGGACATATGGAGATGTTACTGGTGTCCGCTCGAGCAAATGGATGATGAACGGGAAGATAGTGATAGTGATAGTGAGGATGGAAAAACTCTCTTTCTGCCCTCTCCTTTTGATGGTCAACTGCTAATGAATAGACCCTCCTCCTTCTCCAATGTCTTGAATTTCCTGCTAGCCCTTTCTCTAATATCCTTTCTTTTCTAATTCTTTGTAAAATTCTTTACATTGTTACAGGCCAATCAGAACCATCACATCTATTAGAGGGTTGCAGAGAGGGAATTAGCTTCGTTAAACTAGACCACATTTTCTGAGTGTTAATAAAGCAACTTCTGGCGGTTGTGGATCTAACAATTTACCTTAGTCCTTTCAAGGATGAAACAACTCCTGAAATGAGTTTTCTAGGACCAAGTGGGCCATTGTGTCTCTGCCACAAGATGGGAATCCTGTTGTCTCTCCCTCTTCTATTCCCTATGGAACAGGGACCACAAACCACAGTGAAGCATTGTGGGAATTTGTTCCTCTCCTTGAAAGTGTTCTGAGACTTATGAAAATTTAACTTGGGGCTGGAACGATAGCACTACGGGTAGGGCATTTGCCTTGCACGTGGCCAACCTGGGTTCGATTCCCGGCATCCCATATGATCCCCGAGCACCACCAGGAGTAACTCCTGAGTGCAGAACCAGGAGTAACCCCTGAGAATCGCCGGTGTGACCCAAAAAAGCAAAAAAAAAAAATTAACTTATCTTTCTTTCAGAGGAAAATAATGAAATTAAATATCACTGTATCACTGTCTTCCCGCTCATCATCGATTTGCTCGAGTGGGCACCAGTAGCATCTCCATATGTCCTGTCTCATGCAGGTAGAGCCCAAGGGCACCTGCTTGCTCCAGGAACATAAAGAGCCTCAAACCATTCCATCAGGTCATGGGAATGAGGTCTATAATTGTTTCTGGTATTTGGCATATCAAATACGAACGGGTAGCTTGCCAGGCTCTGCCTTGCGGGTAGCATACTCTTGTAGTCATTTCTAAATTCAGCATTTATTGATGAACCGAGCCGGGCAGTAATAGGCTGATCTGCTGGATGGAGTTCTGACGAGAGGGAAGTCCAGATGTGGAAAATGGAGGCCCTCATGGAGTGGGGGGGTCATCTGGCTTGTTGCAAGGCTCTGCTGGGGTGGTGGACCAGGGCTAGAACCCCGCCATCCCTCCCTGGCGCCTCGTGAGTGGCTGGGCACAGGGAGAGCCAGTAGCAGCTCTGCCCCATGTTTGTGAGTCTCTGGAAATTAAATATAAGACATTAAATATAAGACAAATAAAAGAAATAACCAGAGATGCAAATATGAGTCGGTATTCTTTCCACCATTCTTTTTTTTTTTTTTGAGCCTGTCCTAGGCATACACTGAATAATTTTTTTTATATTGCTTGTAGGACCTAGTTATCTAAATACAGTCAATGAATATATTCTTAGATGAAAGTCAATAGAGATTATTAAATCTCAACTGGATCCATTGTGCCATTTGGACACACTGTATAAGAAATTATCATTATATTCCCACAAACGAGACATCGTGACCACACAGTTGTGATTGTGTGCCCTATACTTAATTCTGTAAAATGTGATGGAATTACATGGCACATCAGTAAACCAGGCTTTGCAGCCGCACACCAAGAGGAGAGCCCACAGTAGCTCTGCCGCTGTGAGTCTGCATTTCTGGATCATGGTCAACAGTGCCGGAAGCAGTTGTGGGTGGGCCCACCGGGCCTTCCCAAGGGACAGAGTAGGGGGAGGCACCCCAGCTCCATTTTCACAGAAGCCGGGTGACTTTAGCTGCCAAGACCCATATACCTGGGCTTCCTTCCCCCATTTTTTTTAAACCAGGCATGAGAGAACTCCTAAATTATTTCTGGCACCTTTTATAATATTCCTAAAGATTGCACACAGATCTCAGAACAAGTCACAGATTCTGCTCTAAAGTCATCTGGAAAATAGAATAAGTAATGTGTGGTTCTCAAAATGAATGTGAGAAGTGCAAAAATAATGTTTGTGAGAGGTCTGAACTGTGAAGCACTGTTAGGAGAAAAGCTAGTGAGACATGAAAGTGACCAGATATTTCATAAATAGAAAATTAAGCAAATGATTGGTTCCCCCTTTATCCTTCTTTCTTTTTGTTTATTTGCTTTTTTTTAATTGAAGGCTCCTAGGCAATGCTCTGAAGGAGTAGGGGTGGGTTTCTCATACGTCTTGGTGGAGCAACGGAGGAGAATATAGGAGGAGGGTGTGTAGAGCTGCTAGGGTCCAGTGGTGCAGGGGTCCATCAGGGTAATTCCAGCACTGCGTGGGGACCTCCAACAGTGGTGTTTGGTGGAATATGTGGTGTCAGCAAACAAATGTGGACCCTGAAAATGCAAAGCATATGCCTCTGACCACAAAACTGTCCCAGGCTTTGCTTTTTTGTTTTTTGGGGCCCCCCGGCAAGCTCAGGGTTCCCTGCTCTCGACCCGAGTGCCGGGACCATAGGATGCCGGGATCGAACCCAGGTCGGCACGGCCAGCTGCGCAAGGAACGCCCTACCCGCTGGGCCACACCCGGCCCAGGCTTTGCTTTTTAAATGTAGGGAAGAGTAGATGACATTAGTCAGCAAAGGAGTTCAGAGCCTGGAGCGATAGTGTAGCAGGTCAGGCTCTTGCTTTAAACATGGCTGACCTGGGTTTGATTCCTATATGGTACCCTTAGCCCCACCTAGAGTGCCCCCTGAAAGTAGAACCAGGGATAAGCCCTGAGCACTTCTGGGTGTGGCCCAAATTCTACCTAGCCCATCAACAGAGATCAACCAATTTCACTTTGTAATTGCTCCTCCTGGCGGAAAAACTATAAATGTGCAAGCATGTTTACATTACATAGATTGGTGCATCAGTAATTTGATTTTGCTTTTTCTGATCAACATAAAACAATCTCTAGTTTTTTAATTTAAGAAACAAGAAATTTCAAGTTTAGTGAATTATAGGTTTAGTGACAGGTATTTATATGACTATCAAAACAGTAAGCACATTTTATATGTGTAAATGCTTTATTTGCAAAAGAGAGCAACTGTATTACACTTCATGGATTTTTTAAATCTTTTATTTGGCATTGACTTCCACCCAGTGTTTAACTTTCTGAGACTTTTTGGTTTTGTTTTTTGTACCATGTTGAACCTCACAGGGAACCTCAACTAGGCTGAAAACATCATACTGTTGACAACAATCAAAAAATGTGTGCCACATCAAAGGTAAACAGAAAAGTTTATATCTTGACTCTGTTCAAGTCCCCCCAGGCTGAGTCTGCCCTATAACTCTTGTAGCTCCCACCCAAAACCATCTACCCCACTTTGAAGAGTGGCAAAGGCATACTGACTGCCATGGGCTCTTGCGATTCTCACATTATCTGTCAGTAGCATCTCTGTCAATTTAGAGTCAGACTTCAATGCTTCATTTGCTCTCATACCAGTTAATAGTCATAGCTAATACGAATTAAACATTCTCGGGTGTTTCAGGTATGTTCCATCATTACATAAGCTAGCAGATCACTATTTGACAATATCCTGTGATCTAGGTGCGCATCTCATTGCATATATGACAAAAACTGAAGTGCGAAGGGAAAATGGACACTTGTTCTCTGATATGGTTGAAACTGGTTCAAGGGCTCTTTATAAATTACCAAGTCCATGGGTGCTCAAGCCTTTTATGTAGTATTTATGTTAAACACGTAAATATCTTCATATACTTGAAATCTAATTCAATGAGGTGTTATGCAAATATATTGTATTTAATTATGTGTTGTTTAAAGAATAGTTACAAGAAAATGTTTGGACCTGTTTCATATCAGTATAGCCTTCACAGGTAAATTCATCGTATGCATTTTTAGTATGCATGTGGTGGAGTTTGTCTATGTGGAACCCTTGGATGCACAGGACTGATATTATTGACGTGCTTGCACAACAATAGAATGAATTAAAGTGCTCTGACTCACAGGATGCACCCAAATGTACCCAAAGCATTGAATATGAAAATCTTTAAAAGAGTTCACATTCTCCTTGGCAAATTAGGGTTCCTCCAGCACCTAACCATGATTTACAATCAATAGGGAATATGTAAAAGAATTGCTATTATTCTTTGAGAGCAAACCTTATTGATTAATTTCTAAAAAGTATAGAGATAGAAAAACATTCTGCAAATCTTATCTTTATTCTCATTTTTTCTACATTAAAAACATCTTTAAATTAAGCTGACTTTACTGAGTACAGAATTATGGAATGTTAATGACTTTGATTTTTTTTTGAGGTATGAAATTGTGGTTTGGTGACAGAACTGGATTAAAAAATCCCTGCTATGCAAAAAACCACTTCCTGCATTTGTTTATTCATTTATATACAGAATTTTTTACAGTATTTTAGCCAAATCCTTCCTCTACCTATAGGGTCATTTATTACAACTGTTTCACTACATAAAATATAAACATTAATGCTAGAATCTTATGTTATCCTATGTAAATTATATACACCGAATTAACGATAGTTGAAAATTACCTATGTTATATATGTAAAGCACTTGAATTTTGAACATTTCTTTATTAAATATCTAAAATATAATATAGTTTTGCACTTACTATTATTAAATTTTAGGAAATATTCTTAATTCAGCCTTCTGCAATCAAACACTTTACGTTGAACACAGCTCAACCTGAAAAAAACGAAGTGATGTTTTTAGTCTCTTAGACTATCCAATCTAGATGGGAACGGGGCCTCAATATAAGCTTGCTAATAATTCTCTGCAATATATCTAAGAGGAGGCAACTTTGATTCTTCTTGACTATCCCAAGTTTTTGGGAGCTTACAACTTTTCAAAAATTTTATTCCATGAATGGATTGCTTAATTATTAATAAAATTAAATTGTGAATATAAAATTCACATTTACCTGGGGACATTGGTGGTGGGGAATGTACACTGGTGAAGGGATGGGTGTTGGAATATTGTGTGACTGAAACCCTAATCTAAACCCTAAATCTAACCCTAAATCTATAGCTGTGTATCTCACCATGATTCAATAAAAAGGGGGAACCCCTTAAATTTTACATTGAACAGAAATCTACTTGTCCACACATCCTGGTCACTTGTTTCCAGTGGTAGATTAGCAAAATATCACTGTATCACTGTCTTCTCGTTCATCATCGATTTGCTCGAGTGGGCACCAGTAACATCTCCATATGTCCTGTCTCATGCAAGTAGAGCCCAAGGGCACCTGCTTGCTCCAGGAACATAAAGAGCCTCAAACCATACCATCAGGTCATGGGAATGAGGTCTATAATTGTTACTGGTATTTGGCATATCAAATATGACACAGGTAGCTTGCCAGGCTCTGCCGTACGGGATAGCATACTCATCTCTAAATCCAGCATTTATTGATGAATTGCACAGCCACAAGCAGCCGTGCGAAGCAGGGCTGTGATAGGCTGGTCTGCTGGGTGGAGTTCTGATGAGGGGAAGTCCGGATGTGGAAAATGGAGGCCCTCATGGAGTGCGGGGGTCTTCTGGCTTGTTGCAAGGTCTGCTGGGGTGGTGGGCCAGAGCTAGAACCCGCCTTTCCTCCCGGGTGCCTCGTGAGAGGCTGGGCACAGGGAGAGCCAGTAGCAGCTCTGCCCCATGTCTGTGAGTCTCTTGGATTAGCAAAATAATGTTCAAACAATTTCTTGAGTATAAGTGCCTCAGTTCTTAAAATGTTTCATTCCAATTTTTATGCTTTAACAATATGGACATCCTCCCCAAACTAGAACTTGAGCTCCAATTTGACCCAGCAATACCACTCCCCAGAGAATATACCCTGGGGACCCTGGGGGGCCCAGAAACACCATCTGCACTTCTATATTCATAGCAGCACTATTCATAATAGCCAGAATATGGAAACAACCTGAGTGCCTGAGAACAGAAGAAGATAAAGAAAATATGGTACATCCACACAATGGACTACTACGCAGCTACTAGGAAAAATGAAGTCATGAAATTTGACTATAAATGGATGGACATAGAGTATTATGCTGAATGAAATTAGTAAGAAGGAGAAGGACAGATACAGAATGACTGCAATCATTTGTAACTTTTAAAGAAAATTAGTATGAGTCTAATATCTAAGCCAGGGAAAACAGTGGCCAGGAATATTTGTCAATGGTTGGATTCTACCACATGTAAGTGGGGGGGGAGCATGGGCAGAGGGTAGTTAAGGTAGAGAAAGAAGGACCAGTTTGACAATAACAGTTGAAGGGCCAAGTGATAGCACAGCTAGAGGGCATTTGCCTTGCACGTGGGCAACCCAGGTTAGATTCCTGGCATCCCATATGGTCCCCCAGCACCACCAGAAGTAATTCCTGAGTGAAGAGCTAGGAGTAACCCCCTGAGTATTGCCAGGTATGACCCAAAAAAGAAGTAATATAACAGTTATTTATGTTAAATAAATAACTAAATAAATAACGTTGAAAATGGTAATGCTAGTCTAGAACAATGCATTGAAAGTAGGTCAAAGGGATATTGACCCTTTGGTTTCTGTATTGCAAACCAGCATACACAAAAGAAGGGAGAGACAGAGAGAGACAGTGAGAGAGAGAGACAGAGACAGAGACAGAGAGACACAGAGAGGGAAAGAGAGAGAGTGCCTGCCACAGAGGCGGTGGGGGGTGGGTGGGGAGGGAAACAGAGCACATTGGTGTTGGGAAATGTGCACTGGTGGAGGGATGGGTGCTGAAACACTTTATAACTGAAACCCAATCATGAATAGCTTTGTAATTGTCCATTACACAGTGATTCAAATTAATTTAATTTTTTATGTTTTAAATACATAAAAAATTGGGGAGTGGGGGAAGGGAAGAAATAACATATTAACCTCCAAAAGATGTAACATTCCTGATGTATTGTAAAGCTTTTCCAATTCTCAATCTTTTAATTTTAAAATAAGTCAAATATTTAGAAAAATAGTAAATGTTAGCTTTTATATTTGTGGTTATTATCATTGCTTTACTAGTTTTTGGTTGTTAGCCCACACTTAGATGTGCTCAAGGTTTACTCGTGGTTCTGTACTCAGGGGTCACTCCTGGTTGGGCTTGGGAAGAACATCTGGGGTGCCAGGGGATTGAACTTGGGTTGGCCACTTATAAGGGGAAAAAATGCCTTTCCTGCTGTATTGTTTCTTTAGCCCCGATTTACTGGCATTTTGATTTATTATTTCTTCATTATTATTATTATTATTATTCACTCTTTATTTATTGCTCCACCTACATCTTGTGTCTTGTTTTCTCTGCCAAGGGAGTATGCACTTGGCTCCAGATACTGAAGCCCACCCAAAGTAAAGCAAGTTGTTTTTCTTTCTCAAGCAAATGGGGTCAGTCTTCCACATGACTGTTCTAAGTTGAACACCATATTCCACAGATCAGCAAGATCATCTTGTATTTGCTCTTCTCTCTCTCTCTCACTTATTTTACTAAATATAATAACCTCCAATTCCATTTTGCAGCAAGCTACATTTCATTCTTTCTTATAGCTGCCTAGTATTCCATTGTGTATATCCATTCATCTTTATTCAT
>JAJIBD010035832.1:0-49250 GCA_021461705.1 Cryptotis parvus
AAAAAAAAGTTTGCAGACCTCTGGAATTAGGACTGTAAGAAAAATGAGAAGAAGTAGGAATGTAATATGAGAACAGGGCTCTGAAGACAATAAGTTTCTTTATTTTATAGAGGATATTATATAAAGATAGTGACTCTCAGTTCCTAATTTTCTGCAAGGATAAACTGAACAGAAACTGGTTTGCCCTGTGGCAGAGCAGGAATTTTATAGTTCTGGTGTTAGAACATGGAGGACGTAGAAAGCAACCCTCTACACACTGGAGGTTACATGCATGGCACAAAACTCCTCTTTGGGTACCCAAATCCGCTATTACAGATTTCTTTTACTTAGAGATATCAGTCACCAACTATAATGATTGATAAAAGAGTAGTCTACTAAAATATTAGTTTAGTGATTTACTAAACTAGTAGCAGCCCTTCATAATATACGCAAGCATTTAGTTAATTGGGGGCTAGAGATAGCTCAGTAGCAAACTGACCTTGCAAACTCCAACTTTACCTTGCAAACCTGAGACCAGTGAGGCCCTAGTTAAATCCCTCATGCCTTTTGTGCTACCCTAGTGCTCTGTAGCCAAGTGTATGTGAGTCCCTCAACAAAAGTGTGTGACCCCTGGCCAGCACTACAACCAATTTTGTGTCACCTCTGACCGTTCTAGCCACAACAACAAAAGGAAGGGGATTTTTATTTAATGAGTTAATTAGCAGGAAAGGAAGGAAACAAGTGATATTTTTGTTAAGGGAAACCAAGGCCAGAGCCAGAGAAAGGCCTGTCTGTTCCTGGGATGGGCTGGGTCAAGGGTTGATGCCTTGGTGTTTAGTGCCACTCCCGAAGACATCGGAGTTACTGAAAGCCAGCAGGCTCATGACATCATTTCCCAGAGTCCTCACGGTAGGTCCTTCACAGAATCATGAATAAAGACTCCTGGAAGGATCTGTGACCTCGGTGTCAGCATCACCTGGAAGGCTGTAAATACAGTGGATTCTTTTTTGTAGGGAGGGTCACTGGGCTTGTATTTGGTGGTGCTTTGATGCCACTCCTCGCTTTGTCCTCAGGAGTCACTTCCCTGGCGTCTGCTTAGGGGACCATGCTGAAGCTGGGGTGGGGATCAAACCCAGACCTGTACACAAAGCATGCGCTAGCCCTTTGTCCTATTCCTCTAGACCCACAAAGTGCTTTTTTCTTAGTTCACACTGCCTAGCCCACATGACGGCATTTGCAGAGAATAGAAGACCTGTGTTGCCCAAAGGCTTGGGTTGGTGCCCCTAACTCTGTTTCTTACCTACTGGGTGACCTTGGTAGACATGAAAATGACTTGGTGTCCACAAGTGAGCTGAGAAAAATCTAAACCCTTGAAACAGTACACAGATCCCTTTCAGTGGAACGTGGAGGAGTAGCTGCATTAGATACATTTGATTGATTTCTAAAACTCAGAATTCAGGTGAAAAGCTTTCTTTTTTTCTCTTCCTTATGGAAATCACAGCTGAGTCCCATAAGAAATTCTGATTCCTTATCTTGCCAAATCGCTTGCTTTCAGATGCATACGAATCTTAAAAAACGAGAACCAAAGTTTTCTTTTTATAAGCCCTTATGAGCTCTTCTGATTCTTTTTTTCATTTCTCTAGGAAGACAGTGTCTTTTATATGTGGTTCTGATGTAAGAACTAATTGTCATTGGCATCCGTGAGGTGCTGTTACATTATACTGTGCCCTCCTGGCATGGAATCCAGAGACAGTGTTCTTTGGCAGTTCTTAGACCCAGCCAGTTTGCTCACTGCCCAGCTCAGGTTCAGACTGACTGGCTGTCTCCTGTACAGTCCTAAAGGAAATAGGGCTGCAGAAGCTCGGTGGAGCCAGCTGTAAACACCCAGAGAACTGCCAGATGTGCGTTGGCAGCTTTCTGCGCCCTCCCTCCTGTATTGCCCTTGGAGCATGCCAGGCTGCAGAGGAGGACTGAATCGGCACAGGAGACAGATTTTTCCCTCGCAGCGGGAACCCACATTGGCCATGCGGATGCTAATTCACTTCCTTCTGATGGAGCAGGGAGAGCACTTTCACCACAAACCTTCTTTACGAATAGTGGTGGCAGTAGTCAAGGGAGAAGAGGACAACGTCTTGTTCTTTGGTCATCTTCTTCATGGGGTCCAGTGGCGGTGACCATTCTTTGTTTTAGCCTGCCCCTTGTATTACCAGAGTTGCTTGTATTACCAGCAACGTTTGCAGTTGCTGTGAGAAAGGCAGTCACTTACTCCAAAGCCACAAGTGCCATGAAAAAGAAACCATTCTGGGACAAAGACCACCCCAGTATAGTGCCCTTGCTTAGAGCCCCATGTAGAGAATTTAGGTAGTTCCCATATAGTGTTTTTCATAATTTTAACTTCTCTTTCTTGAGTAATTGGTATTATTTTCCCCCAATGATTTGGGTTTTTTGTTTGTTTTGGTTTTTTGCTTTTTGGGTCACACCGGTGGTGCTCAGGGGTTACTCCTGATCTGCACCCAGGACTTGCTCCTGGTGGTGCTTGGGGACCAGATGGGATGCTGGGGATCCAACCTGCTATGTGCAAGGCAAACGCTCTACCTGTTGTGCTATCACTCTGGCGCTACCTGTTGTGCTATCACCTGGCGCTACCTGTTATTCCTATTGCTCTGACCCACCCTGCCCCCATGCTTTGTTGAAAGGCTTCATCCTTATTTTATCACTTCTGAAAATATTAAATGGCTATTGGCTCAGGCAAAACAGATGTTGATGCAGAGCTCATCAGATAACTTACTTATGTGTCTACTCCTGAGTTCAGCTAAAGCCTGTCAGTACCCAGGTTTGCCCCTTTTGTCACACAGACAGAATTCTTGGCTATGATTCTGACCTGTTAAAATCATGTTGGAATTAAAGACGCAGTCTGGTAGAAGAGGAACAAATGCAAACTCTTTTCCTCAAAGGACATATGAATAAAGCCTATTACTTATGTTTATTCCCGAATAGTAATAGAGATTTTTAGTGACAGAGAAAAGTTTTTTTCCCCCTTCAAGTACTTTACCCTGTAGGCTAAATAGAGATATGGATCTCATTTTCAGAGCCCAATGCACCATTTGGGTTTGCTTTCAATAAAATATCTGTGAAGTGTCTTCAGCATGATCCCTGTTTAATGGGATTTAGTTGTAAAGCTTAATTCATATCAGATTTTCTAAATGAGAGATCACTGTCAACTTATTGTTAATTGAATTCAATAAAATCAAGGTTTCTATAATTAATGTGAGCCACTTAATCTTTTAGCTTCTTGAATGAATATAATTTTCTAAATACAGGTATTTTTCTCATTTAGCAAAAGCAACATTTTTGAGGGAAAATAGATGTACACATGACTTCTTATTCTAGTAAATCATAGTATCGAATTAAGCATTACCAAGTTCTTTTTTAAAAATCCAAAAAATAATTTTTTAAAATGCTAACAAACTTTCTTGAAATGCTAGCTGTTAATCTTCTGTGGCTTGGAACATCAGTTCAGATTTAGTATAGAAATACTTAAGAAATACTTAAGAAGTGGCACTTGGGTGAAAACAGTCACGATTTTGGTGTTAGAAGATGTGGAGTTCCATGTGTCTCTGACTGCCAGCGATGGTGGGATGGGGCCAGCTATCAGCCTTTATGGGCCTTGTGGCTCTGGCTTAGTGCTGCACTAGATGAAATTATTCATGCTGCATTCCCAATTTGAGTTCTACAATTCTGTGTATGATAATGTGGAATCAGAAACTTTAATAAAATACTTTTGGTAATTCAAATATTCCTAAAAGTAGACAAAAGAAGCGCTTGTGGATGCCTCAAGAAGCTCCAGTAATCATTACGCCATGGACTCTGCTACGTCCACCTGTGTCACCTCTGACCCCTTCAGGTGGGCATCACTATAATGCAAGTCCCAGGTGCTGGCCTATGCTGATTGACGTAAGCCCCACGCTCTCTGCACTGCCAGCAAGTCCTGACAATGTGCAGGACTTAGAACTTTTAGTTTATTAAGTGACAAATCCTTTATTTCTTTTGTGTGTGTGTGTGTGTGTGTGTGTGTGTGTGTGTATTAGAACCTGGGAGTCTCCCCAGGTTGGATATTGGATTGTGATAGGATTGTTGCCCTGTGCTTCACTGAGTGTGCTGTGCTGTGCAGCCTGCAAGGCTGTACCTGGCAATGCTGGGGAAGGAGGGGCACGTGGTTCTGAACCTCAAACTCCTCAGCGTCCCTGTTCCTTTTTCATTGAGATGTTTAGATTACTCTACATTCACATAGAATAATAAGGAAGAACAACGCGTAAGGGAAGGGAGAGAGAGAGAAAGAGGAAGAGATAAAGAACCTGTCAAAGAGGCAGCGAGGAAGGGGGGGAGGGAATCAGGGACATTGGTGGTGGGAAATGGGCACTCGTGGAGGGACAGGTGTTGGAACACTGTATGACCAAAATCCAAATATGAACATCTTTTGTAATTGTATATCTCACGGTGGTATAATAAAATATTTTTTAAAAAATAATAAGGAAGAATCAGAAAAATTGCATGCACTCTTTTACCTCATTTCCCCAGTGGAAATGGTTTGCAAAATTATGCATCTATAGCATGATATCACAACCAGGCTGTTGCCATTGGTACAACACACTGATATTGTTCAGATTTCTTGTTTTGCTATACTCATTTGTGTATGTGTGTTTTGTTAATACAGTTTTGTTGCTTTGGAACAGTTTTGTCACAGAGTTTTCTTTTGAGGGGTGGGGTGTGGTGTGCAGGGCTTACCTCTGGCTCTAAAGTCAACCTAGCAAGGCTCAGGGGGTCAGGGATCGAATCTAGGTCAGCAACACACAAGACAATCACCCGACTGTTGTGCTATTGCTCCAGCCCCTCCACAGAGATTTCTTTTTTTTTTTTTTTTTTAATATTTTATTATACCACCATGAGATAAACAATTACAAAAATGTTCATGTTTGGATTTTGGCCATACAGTGTTCCAGCACCCATCCCTCCACCAGTGCCCATTTCCCACCACCAATGTCCCCGATTCTCTCCCCCCCTAGCCTGCTTCTATGGCAGGTTCTTTATCTCTTTTCTCTCTTACTCTTTTTCTCTCTCTTCTCTCTCTTCCTTCTCTTACATATTGTGGATTCCACAGAGATTTCTTTTTTTTTAATTTTTTTATTATACCTCTGTGAGACATACAATTACAAAGGTGTTCATAATTGGTTCTTGGTAATACAGTATACCAGCACCCATCCCTCCACCAGTGCCCCATTTCCACCACCAATGTACCCATCCCTCCCGCCCACCCCTAGGCTGCCTCAATAGCAGGTACCCCAGTTTCCTCTCTTTCTCTCTCTGTCTCTCTCTCTCTGCATCTCTCTCCCTCTTTTTTATACATTGTGGCTAGCCCTGCAGATATTTAGAGTTTATCACTTAAGTCTCTTTGTGTATATTCAATGGTGAGTTTTAATCTGCCATTACCATTTCCCACACTTAGTAAAACACTGGTATCTATTTATATCCTATTAATGAATGCAGTCATTCTATATCTGTCCTTTTCCTTCTGACTAATTTCACTCAGCATGATCGTCTCCATGTCCATCCATTTGCAGGTAAATTTCATAATTTCTTTTTTTCTGACAGCCGCATAGTATTCCATAGTGTAGATAAACCACAGTTTATCCTCTGTTCTTTGTTCTCTGTTCTCGGGCATTTAGGTTGTTTCCAGATTCTAGCTATAGTGAATAGCGCAGAGATGAATAAAGAAGTACAGATAGTGTTTCTGCTATGTGTTTTCGGTCTCTCGGGTATATTCCCAGGAGTGCTATTGCTGGATCAAATGGGAGCCCAATATCTAGTTTTCGGAGGAATGCCCATATTGTTTTCCAAAAGGGCTGGACCAGTCGGCAATCCCACCAACAGTGAATGAGAGTCCCCTTTTCCCCACACCCACGCCAGCACCGGTTGTTCTTGCTGTTTTGGATGTGTGCCAGTTTCTCCATAGAGATTTCTTATGTCGTCTTTTCCTAACCATGATCAACTCCTTCTGCACAGCCGAACTCTGATCTACTCCCTAGTCTCCATTCATTTCTACAATTTCGTTGTTTAGAAAATGTTGTGTACATGGAATTGTGTACTTACCTAATTTCTGAGAGATTCACCCAGGCTATGTGTATAGATCCTTTTGCCCTTTTACTGCTGGGTAGCATGGGACCACGTGTGCCAGTTTGTCCAACCATTGATCTGTTAAAGAATATCTGAACCAATAGAAGCTTTTCGGGCTGGAGATATAGTCCAGCTGGTAAGGCATTTGCCTTCATGCGGCGGGCCCATGCCGGCTAGAGTTTGATTCCTGGTATCCCATATGGTCCCCGAGCACTGCCAGGAGTAATTCCTGGAGTGCAGAGCCAGGAGAAACCCCTGAGCATTGCCAGGTGTGACCCCAAAAAAGCAAAAAAAAAAAACAGAAGCTTTTATCAATAAAACTATAAACTTTCATGTATACTTTATTTCTCAAGGATAAATTTCCAAAAGTATAATTCCTGGGCTGGATGGTAATTATAGGTTTAGTTTTATAGGAAACTGTCTTATGATTTTCCACAGAGACGGTATCACTTTATATTCCAAGTAATAATGTATGCATGATCTTGTTTCTGTGTATCTTCACCAACATTTGATGGTGTCATTGCTGTTTCTTTTGGTCAATCCTTATAGCTATGTAGTTATATCGTGTTGTAGTTTTAATTTTCATTTTACCTACTGGCTAATGATTCTGAATATATTTTTCATTTTTTTTTGACATTTACACATCATTTTTGATGAGCTTTTGAATTTTTATTTTCCTGTTTTGTTCTTTTTCAAACTCAAGGTTAGGATTGATAGCAAGTTACCTGAATTTACTGAAATTTATTGCAGTTTACTTTCAATGGTGGTAGAGGGTTAGGGGAAGACGTGCTACCAAAGTAGAGAACATTGTTTATGAGGGTTCTTAGTTCTGTGCCAGTCTCTGGGAATACAAGAATGAATATGACCAGAAGCTTAGTCCTTATTGTCTAAAAATTATGTGTCACTTTTAATTGGGAAAAGAAAAGAAAATATCGATGACTGAATTTCCTAACCTCTGTTTTCATGAGCATCAGGAGGTGACTGATGGAAAGCCCCTAGCAGATGTGGGTCAAGGATTCAAATTCAATTTTTGAGTTATTTCTCAATACCATAGAATTTATATAATTAAATGTCAGATATATAGGCAAAAGATAAAAATAGGCAAATACAAAAAAATAGAAATTACCAATAAGCATATGAATGGATATTTCACTTTCACTCTTAACTAAAAATTAGAACCAAAAAATTTGACAAGTGAAAATTTATCAGATAGGCAAAAATTAAAAACAACTTATGTCAGTATTTATGGATATTGGAAAAGGATCTCCCCAGATATTTCTGCTGGTAGAATAAATCAATACAGCCTTTTCTAAAGACAGATTGGAATGGTCTAATGAAACTTAAAATATACATCCTTTGATACGGTATGCCACTAGTACGATTTGGCCCCAAAGAAAATGTGTAAGGATACATGAGCTAAGATATTCTTTGAAGCATTAATCGTAGAAGCCAAATTTCATAATCAACTAACAACATAGAATTGAAAAGCAGCAGGGTACAGTTAACGCCATAAAAGAAGCCGAATCTACAGCACTGACATGGCAGAACACTGTAGGAAATGCACTAGTAAAGAAATCCAACGTAGGACTATATGAATAGAGCGTGATTTAATTACCAGCAAGGTGTGAGCGGGTGAATGTGGGTGTGGGTTTATGTTTGTAAGCCAAAAACCTTCTAGTCTGTAAAAATAGTGACCTAATTTGTAAAGATTTACAAATTTGTGATTTGCAAAATATTACAGATCTGAGGCAAAGAAGTGCTGTTAGTACAAGGGAAATAGGACTTTCATGTTTGGCATTTGCTCAGTGCTTGCTCTGATAATGATGACATTAACCATTTCATTTTAATTAAATAAATATTAGGTTTTAATAATTAATCAAATATTATCATTAATTGGTTTTTATTTGGGGGTCACACCTGGTAATGTTTGGGGCTCTCTTCCTGGTTCTGTGGTCTGGAGGTGGTCCTGGCATTGTTTCCTGAACATAACCCACCGAATGTGAACTAGGTCCTTCCTCATGGAGAGCGTGTGCTCTGCAGTGCGTGCAATTTTTTAAATATTTTTATTATACCACCATGTGATACACAATTTTTTTAGTACCAAGCTATAATGCTATTATAATGTATTATAAGCTAATAATATAATATATTATAAGCTAAGCAACCCATGTGCTCACAAAGTATGTGCTTAGAGAATTGCATAGAAAGAGGATACAGTAGCTTTGCTTAGAGAAAATTTAAATACAGCAACAGAAAAATCTCATTCTTGCTCCTCTGGTCCTTTTCTGTATCTAGGATATTTATTTCAGTGATTTCTTCCTGGCTAATTCATTGTGTTTAATTGATAGTGTTTACTGGAGTTTAGTGAAAAACTGTTTTGTAAATATCTCTAGTTGTGATTCATCCAGTTCAGTATCTCTCCCAATGAATCGGCTCTGAGGGGGAATTAGTAAAGGAGATACAGATCTGAAAAGTAGTCTGTCTGTGGCTTTACTTATCTCCACAGGAAACCATATTTCATATTGATAAAATTTGAACTTTTCCTGTAGCCCTTTCCGATTGTTTGTTGTTGTTGTTACTGTTTTAATGAGGTAGGAAAAAAACAGACCTATCCAACCCCATTCTCTTCTAGTAAATTAATTTCAAAGCAGATTCTTCAACCCATATGAAAAGGTGAAGCTGGATGGAGTGAGATTCTGACTCAACATGTCCAATTAATTGCTTCCAAATAGTCAGAAACTCCACACACATTAAAATAAACAAATAAACAAAAATACCAACCTGGAAAGAATGATAAAGTGAAGCAGTGAGCTTGCCTTCCCTCCTTGCTTATAAAAGCCTATTTAGATCAACATTAATATTTGCCAACACTACTCTATTACAAATCAAGATTTATGGAACTGTGGCAAAGATTACACAATAAGAGGGAAAACAGATTCATCGCAGGTTTTGAAATGTACCTAACAAAACCAACGTCTTGCAAAATAACTTTCTTATTCAAAATGGAACTGGGAATTGTTCAGTGCACAATGAATCATCTTTTGGCAAGTACAATAGAATCTTTAGGGACATTTCACAGTCTCTTGTTCAATTGTAAGGATGTTTTAGCTTTGTAGGTAGGAAAGGAGGTAGGTTGTATAGCCATCATCTTGTTGCTAAAATTGTACAATAAAGATTTTTTTTCAGGGTTGCTATTGCAATAGCTTTCTGCTTTTCTCTTCTTTTTTTCTTCTTGTTTCTTTGCCGAGAGCTGCTTTGTTTCTCAAAAAAAAATCTGGAATTACTTAATGTTAATGTTTTCTGGTTTTACTATTTACTCAGAATCCAAATGTTAAACATTAATGTCGGACACTCCCTTTTCCTTGCCTCATATGCTATATTTGTTTAAGTGTTATTTTGCAGAAGGAAGCCTCATCTTTCCCTCTGCTCTCCCTTAGAGTACTGCTTTTATTTTATTAATCGTCACATATAAATTATTTTGTTTTTACCCTTTTTTTGCAGGCGACTATGGAGCTGCCCTTGGATGATTTTGAAGTGACTGAGACTCCAGCAGTCATGGAAGTGATTAAATATGAGTATCATGTCCTATATTCCTGTAGCTACCAAGTACCAGTGCTTTACTTTAGGGCAAGCCTTTTAGGTAAGTCTGTTTCGAAGCTCACTCTAAACATTTAGATAGAATGCAAAATCATGTTTGGAAAATCATCCTTGAGGAAGCAACAGAGTTAAAAATACGAAAACTCTGGGTGAGGTAAGATTTTACCGGTAAATTTTTTCATGTTTTAAAAAGAGAATCAAGACTTCTGAGTGAATGATATCATCCCAGCCTTAAGTCTGATCTGTAGCTTCTTGGCCTCCTCCCAACACTGACTAAGCCCCCTGGCCCTTTACTTTAAACAAGTAGGAACAACTTAAAACTATGATTGTTTATCTACTTCTAACTTTACAGAAAAACATTTCTTATAATTTCAGGCGGTCCTTTTGAACCCAGAAACAACTCCCCTCCATTCATCCTCCCTCAAATGCTAATAATGATTTCAAGAACCGTTTGTCAGTTCGTGTAAGCTAGACTTAAAAATAGCACTAACATTTCCTTCAGCGCTCTATACATCTCCAGTGCCGTAGTTTCCTGGGATGCTGTTGCTCAACTCATTCTCTTTGCCAAGGTGGAACACGCTGTCTCCGGAGGCGACCTTGGCTAATAAAGCTTATTTAATCAGCAGCCACATGGAGCCTCCCTTTGCAGCACAACCCTTCAGGTCCTGTCCCTAAACCAGGTCGCAGCCGTGACACCCTGTGGCTTTGAGCTCAGGGGTAAGGGCACCATCTCCCCGGACCAACCTCGGCTCCACTTCTCCTGTGTTGCTGGGTCTTAACAGCCATGTTTTGCATTTTGAACAGCCTTCTAACTTCCTTCTGGATAGCTAAGACATCTGAATTTAGCCCGTGATATTTTATTTTTAATTAAAAAGTAGCTTAAGCTGCTTTGAATGTGTATTTGGTAGATTTAATCACTTGCTGCCTTATATTGTTTAATGGTCTCTAATTTTGCAGTGTTGGCGGTTTAACAAGCACTTAGGATTTAAAACACAAGAACAAATTCTCGTAGACTCCTGGTGAAAAGATTTTAATCCGAGGTGCAGTTCCTAAGAACTGACAATTTGGGGTAAATTTTCAACACGGGACATGGGGAATTGAGGACACATAGTTCAATAATTCACAAACTCTTGCTGCAGATGTATTCTTATGATTATTGTAGGTCATTAGAACACTCACTTGATTGTGGTTCCCTCTGGTTTGGAGCCCAGAGGTTAAAGGGTTTAGTTTCTATCAGCAAGCCACATTGAACTAAAAAGTATGTATTTATTTACCAGAGAGGAGGAAAATGTCTTCCCTTGGTTTGGGTTGGCAAAGGCCCCACCTAGGAGCACCTTCTCCATTCACAGCCGTGTGGAGGCTGCAGGTAGAGGAAATAGGACACCACTTCTCCAATACTGTACTTTCATATAATTAGTATTCACCATAAGCAGTTAATCACCAGAGAAGAGCTCCCAGAGACAAAACAAGTTGTTTAGCTTGTCAGCATTAGGGAATCGGAGGTGTTGAAACAGGACTGCTTCTAGCTGGAAGTGGGTCTTGCTGAGGCTGGTGGATGAGCTCATACGTGTGCTTTACTCTTATGTGCCAACAGCTCCCCTTACAGTACGGCACCGTAATTGTTCCTGCAAGTCCAATTATATTTTAATGAAATGTGTACACTTCCTATAATCCTTTCTTCATGATGCCTTGCTTTTCCTTAAAACAAACAAGCAAAACACCCCAAACTAAACTAGCATTCTTGGATTCTATTTATGTTTTTTTTAAGATGTCCCTCATTTATAATTATTAAAGGAACACCCAAACATGCCATCTTTCTTTCTCTTTCTTTCTTTCTTTCTTTCTTTCTTTCTTTCTTTCTTTCTTTCTTTCTTTCTTTCTTTCTTTCTTTCTTTCTTTCTTTCTTTCTTTCTTTCTTTCTTTCTTTCTTTCTTTCTTTCTTTCTTTCTTTCTTTCTTTCTTTCTTTCTTTCTTTCTTTCTTTCTTTCTTTCTTTTTCTCGCTCATTTTTCTTCTGCTAGCATTCCTATTTTCTTCTCATCCCCATTCTGGTATTGGATAGAATATTATGAATTTCTTTATTTCAGAATTCATTTAGTGATGGTTTAGGTATGTTAAAATATCAAATTTAAATTTTGTAAGATTTATCAAGTGCTTTCCTCTAACAAAGTATGAAAAATAATTCTTTCCTTTATCATATAGAAAACTTATCTTTATAATATAACTTAGCAGATACTCTAAAACTATATTGTTCTTTACTGTGGAATTACCATTTTCATTTATTACCCTCAATTGATTCCCTCTGTCTGTGATATCTGATCATCCTGGCCTACATCAGTTTGTTAGCCAAGGCTTCATTGGTGTGTTGAATCGATTCCTAGCTATTCCACTTATTCCAGGTCCAGATTTTTCTTTTTCTTTTTCTAAGAGAATTTCGACCTAGAAAGAGGTTGCCTATAAAAATTCTTGCCCGAGGTCTCTCTCTCTCTCTCTCTCTCTCTCTCTCTCTCTCTCTCGCCTTTAAAAATTAGCTTTTGATATTTCTTAAAAAAATAGTCCACTTAGCCTTGTTTTTGACAGCTACTTAGAATATTTTTACGTTGAAATATTAGTAATATTTTATTCTCTGCTTTCCTCTGAGTTTTCCCCTGTACCTCTTTATCCCCTTCATAATAAAAGCAAGTAGAAGGCAATTCCCATTTAAATTGGTGCTACCTCTTTTAACTGGTTTAGATCCTAAGGGGAAAAAATATATATATTTTTTTTTGTTTTTAGAAATGCAAATCCATTGCCCTGCCATTTTCCTCTCACTCTTTGCTTGTTGTGGCCAGCATGTCAACTCCTGCCTAAGACTCAGCTTCTGAGGCATCTGCACTTGCCACTTGTCATGTATCACATCAGATCAAAGCACATCATGGGACAACATTGCCCCACATACATCACAAGTTCCATATATCACATCACAAATCATACCTAACAAAATTGTGTTTACTCACTCTCTATAAAATTATAAGCTGGAAGTTAAGCTTTTAAGAAAAAAGGGGGAAGGCAGTTAATAGACCCCAAAACTTTCTGACTCTGTGTCTCTATTATATATATATTACATGCATAAATGACTTGCCTTCTTTATTTTGATACCCACAGCCTCACCTATAGCATAATATAAGCATCTACTTGTTCACTTAACTATTCTGAATAGAGCCCCAAGAAGGAAATATTGGGGTCTGCCCTAATTGGGACTGCTCTGTTGGTGATCGGGAAGGAAGCTATACTGTTGTGTCCTGGAGACTCGGAATTAAGTTCTCTCTCTAGACCTTCAGTTTGTAGTGTGATGCTTCTCAAAATCTGCAGAGTAGTTGACTAAGGCAGTGGGAAGTCCTGAGGACTTCAAGGTGGGCAACCAAGTAGCTTTATGGCAACTCCAGTTCTGAAAATGCTTGTTTTTGTTTTCAAATAATATCACTGTGAGATAGACAATTAAAAGCTGTTCATGATTGGGTTTTAGTCATGCAATGTTCCAACACCCATCCCTTCACCAATGCACATTTCCCAACATCAATGTCCGTAGTTCCCCTTTCCCCCCACCAGCCTGCCTCTGTGGCAGGAACTTTTCTTCTCTCTCTTTCTCTCTCTCCCTCCCTCCCTCTCTCTCCATTCTTTCTCTTTTTGCACATTGTGGTTTGCAATCTTGAGTTACCATTTCCAACTATTATTAGCAAACTGGTGCCTTCTCTGTCTTGCCTATTCTCTGCCCCACACACACTTTTGGTAGATCCTAACCATTGAAAAGTCTTCCTGGCCCTCATTTTTCCTAGCTTTGGATGTTAATCTTATACTATTTTTTATACCCAACAGTGAATGCAGTCATTCTCTATCTGTCCTTTACCTTCAACTAATTTCACTCAGAGTGATATTCTCTATGTCCATCCACTTATAAGTGAATTTCATGACTTCATTTTCCTAACAGCTGTATAATATTCCATTGTGTAGTGCCATAGTTTCTTTAGTCCATTCTCAGGCACTCAGGTTTTTTCATATTCTGGCTATTGTGACTAGTGCTGCTATGAGCATAGAAGTGCAAATGATGTTTCTGCTGTGTGTGTTTGGGCCGCCAGGTTAAATTCCCAGAAGAAGTATTGCTGGGTCAAGTGGAAGCTCAATTTTTAGGTTTTTTTGAGGAATGTCCATATTGTTTTCCAAAATGGATAGACCAGTTATCATTCCTTCCAACAATGAATGAGAGTCCCTTTATCCCACTATCTATGCCAGCACTGGTTGTTCTTGTTCTTTTGGATAAAAACACTTCTGTTTTCCTTTGATCCTGAAACAGACCACCATGCTGAGATAGCATTTTACTTTGGGGTGACTGTTGTTTTTACTTAGAATTTTAGGAGCTTAATTACCTAGAGGTGTAAGTTGCATTTAAGACTGGAATTAAGTCTGGATGAAGTGAAGAAATAGACTAAATAATTTATGCAGTGTTCTTTTTAAACCCGTCCCCACTCTTGGACATCTGGGGTTTTAGAAAGGAGATTGGATGTGATTGATACACTTTTTGCTACCCAACACTGTTGTCAAGTAATAAGTCATCTGTATTTGTGGAATGACTGTAGTTTATAAAGTCTGTTCGCATAAAACACTGATAACTTTAAGTGCTCTCTGTTTACCACTCTCCCCACCTCCACACTCCCCTGACTCATTTTTTTTATGTTATATATTAATGTTCATTGAAAACATCCGCATATAAGTGGACAGATATAATTTAAATCTATATTGCTCAAGTAAGGGTCAATTCAGTACACAAATTTTGCTATAGCAAGTACAAAGTAGAGCTGGAATATTTGTATCACTACACTTTTTTTTCCACTATTTTTTTAAAATTTTTTTTTTTGGTTTCCCAATTATTTTTTTATTTTTATTCCAGCATTTATTTTTTTTTTAATTTTTTATTTTTACAATTAAAAAGTTCATATTTGGGTTTTGGTCATACAGTGGTCCAGCACCCATCCCGCCACCAGTGCCCATCTCCCACCACCAACGTCCCGGGTTCCCTCCCCCTCCCCCAGCCCTCCTCCACGGCAGGTTCTTTATCTCTTTCCCTTTCTCTCTCTTTCTCTTTTCCTTTCCCTCCAGACTATGGATTACAGAACATACATTAAAGGGTTGTCATGTGTATCTTTTTGCCTCTATTTAATGCTCAGTTCTAGGTTGGCATTAGTACCCTCGACAATTGTTAGCACATTGTTCCATTTTCTGTCTTACCTAGCCTCTGACTCCCACACGTTTGTGATAATTTCCACCTTTGACAAGACCTCCTGATATATGTTTCACTTGACCTTGGATATTGGTATCATAATATGTACATATATATTTATGTTATGCAGATAAATGCAGTCATTCTGTATCTGTCTCTCCTTCTGGCTAATTTCGCTCAACATAATCTTCTCCATGTCCATCCATTTATAGGCAAATTTTATAACTTCATTTTTACTAACAGCTGCATAGTATACCAATGTGTAGATGTACCAAAGCTTCTTTATCCAGTCATCGATTTTCGGGCACTCTGGTTGCTTCCAGATTCTGGCTATTGTGAATAATGCTGCTATGAAGATAAAAGTAGGGATGGTGCTTCCGCTGCGTATTTTTGGTTTCCCAGAGTAGATTCCCAGGAGTGCTATGGCTGCGTCAAATGGGAGTTCAATTTCTAGTCTTTGGAGGAATGTCCATATTGTTTTTCCAGAAAGGCTGTACCAGCCGGCATTCCCACCAACAATGGATGAGTGTCCCCTTTTCCCCACATCCACGCCAGCACTTGTTGTTCTTGCTCTTTTGAATATGTGCCAGTCTCTGTGGTGTAAAGTGGTATCTCATTGTTGTTTTGATTTGCATCTCTCTGATGATTAGTGATGATGAGCATTTTTTCATATGTTTTTTGGCCATTCGAATTTCTTCCCTTGCTGAAGTTTCTGTTCATTTCTTCTCCCCATTTTTTGATGGGGTTGTTTGTTTTCTTCTTGTAAAGTTCTACCAGTGCCTGATATATCCTGGATATTAACCCCTTATCAGATGGGTATTGGGTGAAATTCTTTCCCATTCTGTGGACTGCTTTTGTATCTTAGTCACTGTTTCTTTTGAGGTGCAGAAGCTTTTTAGTTTCATGTAGTCCCATATGTTTATCTTTTCTTCTAGTTGCTTTGTTAGTGATGTTTCACCTTTGAAGATGCCTTTAGCTTCAATGTCGTGGAGTGTTTTTCTTATATTTTCTTCAATGTACTTTATGGATTCAAGTCTGATATTGAGATCTTTAATCCATTTTGATCTGATTTTTTGTGCATGGTGTTAGACACAGGTCCAAAATCATTTTTTACATGTTGCTGCCCAGTTTTCCCAGCACCACTTGTTGAAGAGGCTTTCCTTACTCCATTTTAGACTTATTGCACCTTTATCAAAGATTAAATGATCATGTGTTTGAGGTTGGTTGGTCCCTGACTCATTTTTTTAAGTGAACGTATTACAGTAATGTCCCCGACTCATATTTGAAGCAGAATGTATTATAGTAATGTCTGTGCAGACCACTACTTACACTCATCTTCATGGAGACGACAGTCCTGTCCAACTCCACTCCTCCATGTGACCCATGTTTACATGTTTATGACAATAAAGTTTGCAGACCCTGCAGAAAATTGTGGTTGAAAATCACTTTATTGCAGTTGGAGAGCTAGTACAGGGTAGGATGCAAGGATGCTTGCCTTGCACTGGGCAAACCTAGGTTCAGTCCCTAGCACCATGAATGGCCATTCAAGATCACCAAGATAATCCCTAAATGCAAAACAGAGTAAGGCCTGAGCAGAACTAGGTATGTCCCCCCAAGCTCCGCCCTGTACCCCCCCAAAAAATCACCTTGTTAAAGAAGTGTATTATACCAAAAGCTTCCTCCTGTCTTTCTATCACCTTTTTTTTCATCTTTCCTTTTGGGAGTTGACCAAAATCTGATAACAAATGTTAAAAAGGGAATGAGAAACATAAGCATAAAGGCAATAACTTACCTAGATTCCTAAGTTTACATATTTCCCCTCTTGTTACAACTAGAGATTTCCGCATTTGTTTCAGCTAGAATTCTGATTTACTTCTTTGTCTTTCTTCCTTTGTTCTCAACCACTATTGAAAAATAGACTGAGTGGTTCTTTTCATTTTCAAAACATTTAATTCTTTGTCTGACATATGGGTTCCTCTTGGAAACCATTTTGACATATTTTTTTAATTAGTCAGAAGAAGTGCTTTTGAATAAGGAAGAAAACATTTCTTCCATGCCACAACTGAATCACTGATCTTTCTGGAGAGCCATTCTATTATTAGCTATAGGAGTAAGGGTGTAAGTTAAAAAATATAACCCAATAAGTTAATGTAGAAGATTTATTCATTTACAGCATACCTGGAGGACAGTCATGGAGAAACCAGGCAAAAGGAAGTAGCCAAAAATATTTCCTTCATGACGACTGCTTGAGTTCATCCAAGACAAAGTCTAGCATAAGTGGATAAGTGGAAAGCTGGGAATCATGTCCGTGTGTCAGTGGTCAAGAGGGAAAGAGCAGGAGAATTTTCATGGCTTGGAGCAGGAAGAAGTGTTTGGAGTGCAGAGGAGAGAATGATAGAAAACAGGAAAGATGGAAGCAGGAGAAGTTTGAGATAAAAACAAAATATTCACAGCATTGTCCAGCAACTTGCTGGAGGAGTAGGTTTATTTTATTTGGGAAGAGTCTGGGAAAGCCGGGGAAAGGGAGGACAGCTGAGTGTGACTGGAAAGAGAGCCAGGCCTATTTGGTAAAAAAGAGACCAGTTTGGAGAAGGGGGTTACCTTGATAACTAATGGAAGAAATAATTAAAAAAGAGATATTGAGGCCAAATTGTGTGAGGAGGTAGTAGATAAGAAGGGACAGCAGGGGGCTGGAGCGATAGTTCAACGGGTAGGGAGTTTGCCTTGCATGCGGCCGGCCTGTGCTGGCCCGGGTTCGATCCCGGCATCCCATATGGTCCCCGCGAGCACCTCCAGGAGTAATTCCTGAGTGCAGAGCCAGGAGTAACCCCTGAGCATCGCCGTGTGACCCAAAAAAAAAAAAAAAAAAAAAAAAAAAAAAAGGGACAGCAGGGTAGAGAGAAGAAGAATGGATCCTGGGCTTCCTCAATGGTGGAGCAGATGCTTGCATGCATAAGGTCCTGGGTTCAGTCACCATATACAGACATGCACAGACACGCAGATACACACACACACAGACACATACACACTCTCTCTCTTACACACACACAAAGGAGAGAGTGTGAAAGAGGAGGAAGAGGAGGAGGAATAATTAATTATGGAGGAATGAAATTTTAATCAAATGGGTTGGTCCTGTTAGCATTATCAATAAGTTTATATAATAGCCTGTTAGAGATAATGAGCTAGAAAGAATACTTTTTTTTTCTGGGAAAAATTGGTGTTGCCAATACAGTGAGAATTCTAGCAGCTTCGTGAAAAGGAAACGAATAAGGTACCTTAGAGAGTACTAAAGACTGAGCATAAAAGAACCCAGTTATTACACAGAGTAGAAAATAGAAAATGACTTGATAGATAATTTAGTTTAGTCTTATTTGATTATAGAAAATATTTAAGGCAGCTCATATATAATGCTCTTATTTATGTGAGTAGTTGGTAAATCTAGCCAGTTATAATAATGAAATGAAATATGAATTTTTGGTGGATTAAAGAGATTGCAGGAATTAAAGTGAAATTTGGAGAACAAACAATGGAAGTTATGAAAAGTAATGGAAAAGTATTTAACTGATACAAATATATTCAAACTGAAAGTCCAAATAATAGTGGCAGTCTAATGAGAATTATTTGTTGAACCATGTAAATGTATGAAACTTTGTGTGGAATTAGGGAAGAACTAGGTTGCTGGCTTAGAACATATAATGGGAATAAAATCTTGTTGGAAAAAGAATTTTCCTGATTTTTAAAATATATTAAAATGAAGATACTAAAAGAAATATGAAAAGAAACTACATTTCATATTTAATTTTAGCAGCTAATTCCCCAAATATTCTAAACTGTCTTAGTAAAAAACACAGTTCATGCACACTAAATAAGTAAATAAATTAAAGTGAATCCTGAGCCCAAAAAGAGGACCTTAAAGATGTGTACCTTTTTTTTTTTCACCTGCAGAAGACTTAGCTTTCCTGGACAGATGAGTGTTTGTATTATAGTCCATAAGGAGAAAACATTTCTTTGCTTACTGCTAGGAAAATGAGCCTGTTCCAAACATCCCTGGAACATATTTCTTGACTACCTACTCTTTGTGTGTGTGTGTGTGTGTGTGTGTGTGTGTGTGTGTGTAGGCACAGGTGCAAGGCTTTAAGCTTTAGCCAATTTTAAAAATATGCTAAAATATATCACTATCCAACTTGAGCCTAGTTTAATAATTTATTCCTCCTTTAAAGTACACAGTAGGAAATTTTCTTTATGCAGCCCACCCAGGTTCTGTCCCGGCATTCCATTTGGTCCTGTGAGCACTGCCAGGAGTGATTCCTAAATGAAGATTCAGGAGTCACTCCTGATTACTGCTAGGTATGGCCAAAAACAAAAAGTATAGAGTCACAATGCAGGGAGCCAGAGAGATAGTACAGGGGTTAAAGCTTTTGTTCACATGAGGCTAACCCCAGTTCCATCTCTGGTATTGCTCAGAAATTTCTGTACATAGAACTTTAAGTGGCCCCAGAGCACCTCCAGATGTAACCCAGGAGCCTCCAAAATGAATAGTCATTAGTGTAGAGTTCTTTAAGTCCAACACTAGGTACTTTACCGAGAAGGTATAGAACAATGATTTTTACCTACTGGTCTAAAGATTGGGGTTGATTTGCAGAAATTTCATGTTAGTATTCCCCATCCCTGCCATAGTTATTTTTGCATAATATGTAGTACATATGAGCAAAAAGTTTATTTTTTAATATTAGTTTGAAAATCCAGCACATAAAATACTATTAAAAGTAATGATCTCTCTGATAATTGGAAACAGTATTGCACATAGCATGAAGCTATTTCTTAAATGTAAACATGAACAAAAGAATCAGAAAAACATGATACTCTCAAAGAAGTTATTCTTCTTTGAGGAATGAAGGAAACAAGTCATGTTTAAAATCAGTGTAACAAACCACAAGTCACTAAAGGAGAGAGAGAGAGAGAGAGAGCGATAGACAGACAGAAAGAGAGACAGACAGACAGAGAGAAGCAAAGTACCCTGCCATAGAGGAAGGTTGTGGGGTAGGAGGAAATGTGGCACATTGATGTTGGGAAATGTGCACTGTTGGAGGGTTCAGTGTCGGGACAGTGTATGACTGAAACCCAATCATGAACAGCTTTGTAATGGTCTGTCTCACAGTGGTTCAATTCAAATAATTTTTTAATCAAAAATAAATAAAATCAGCGCAACAGGAGTCAGAGCCATAGGACAGCAAGTAGGTTACTTGCTTGCTTTTCACATGACCGATTTAGATTCAATCCACTGCACTATATCCACGTGTGGTTCCCAAGTCCTTCCAGGAGTCATTCCTGAAGGCAGAGCCAGGAGTGACTCCTGAACATTGCTGGGTGTGGCCCAACAACCAAAACCAAAAAAAGAAATAAATTTGAATAGGTAGGGCACTTATCTTGTCCTTAGCTGACCCAAGTTTGATCCCCGGCAGCCCTACCAGGAACTATCCCTGAGCATAGAGCCAGTTATTAGCCCTCAGCCCAGGAGGGCGTGGCCCCCAAAAATAGTAAATAAAATTCACTCTAGCAAGTAGAATAGGTTAAGTGCCTAAGAGAAGTGAAAGTTGCTACCCACCAGGTCGAAAGTAGATCAGTGTTTGGCAAGGGTTGTTGTGTAAAAAATGGGAAGAAGTTGGTCAAAGGGTCCATATCTTTAGTTATAAGAACTAAATCAAACAATAATCTGTGAACTAAATAAAATAATAACAGACTTCAGAACAAAGACAAGGATAAAGAAAAATTCTGGGAATTTAATTTGTGTCTTGGTAGCTACAGTTATTAATACTGTACCCTCAAATATTAATAAAAGTGGATTTTTAAAGTGTTTTCAATACATCTAATGCATGTACACATAAAAGTAACTGAGATAATAAATGTCTACATCACTCCCTTGGTCATTTTCACAATGAATATATATATAGATATACATTATCTCTATCTTACCTCCAACAGGTAGGTAAGATAGAGAAGGGACCAGTATGACGATAATAGTTGGAAATGGTCACAATGAACTAGAACTGAGAGTTGAAAGTAAGTAAAGGAATATACTCAATAACCCTTCAGTGACTGGATTGCAAAGCACCATATGCAAAAAGGGCGAGGGAGAGAGAAAGAGAGAGAGAAAGAGAGAGAAGAAAAGTGCCTACCATAGAGACAGGTTGTGGGGTGGATGGGGGGGGAAACTAGGGACATTGGGGCTGGGAAATGTACACAGGTAGAGGGATGGGTGTTAGGACACTATGACTGTAACTCAGTCGTGAACAGCAGCTTTGGAATTGTGTTTCTCACAGTGATTAAATAAAAAAAATTTTAAACAAAAAATTAATGGATTTCATTATACAGTTATCTATATAAGGATTCCTAATGCTTTAGGAATCATTTTCTTCAAGCATGTTTAGTGATATATGATTATGGTTTGACTGCGGCTTCTTCATTGAGCAAAATCTTTTGACTGTAGCATACCTAATATTTCAGGTTTAAACCTTTGTGGGATTATTACTGGGATTCGAATGTGTGAAACAAGTTAACATTTCTTAGTAGGTATGGGGTAGTGCTCAAAGCAGCCCCGCAACCCAACCTGTGTCCCCCAATACTGCCAGGTTTCCCCACACCCCCACATAAACCATTTCTCAGTAAAGGTGTTCAATGCTAGAATAAAATTATTTTTTATTTTTTTTTAAAAAACCCAAATGCCCAGAGGGATTAATTGATTTATTCAAGGAGTTTAAAGCTCAAACTCTAAGGCCCTGTTTTATATACTGCAGAAGGCAGCAACCAAAATTCAAGAAACAAATGAGTTTATTAAGTGAATTGATGTCATATGTACGTAGAGAGAAGGTGCCATTGTTTGTATTTTTTTGGAAGTCTCCATTCATATTTCCAGAGCTTAACAAATGAAAAAAAAGCTAAAGATCATGTCAGCATGTGACCCCAGTATTAGTATAGTAAGTTCTACAAATGCACATGGACAATTACCACTTATTTTATATCGCAAAATTGCTCTGTTGCCGAAACAGAAATGAGTTTCCACCTTTGATAGAGCAACATCAGTCTTGGAGCCATGGGATCCCCAACAATATTGGGGGAATGAGTTTCCTATTACCTCAAGGACCAGCGTTAGGTGGACAAACCACAAATTCAGCTGTTACAGAAGCGTTTACAAGTTTATTGATCACTTGACATCCCGTTATTCATCAATTTGCTCGAGCGGGGGCCAGTGACATTTCCATTTTACCCTATCACGTGCTAGTGTAGCCCCAGTGGCATCTGGTTGCTTCAGGATACAAAGAACCTCAAACCGTTCGTTCAGAGTCTTGACAAAGAAGTCTGACCATCTTGTAGGTGGGTGGCCACATGATCTTTTGACATCCTGTGGAATCCATTCGGTAACGGCTCTAGTCCAGCAGTTGTCTCCAAATAGCATTACATGTCCAGCCCATCTGATATTCGATACCTTGGCAAATGAGACAGCATCCCCTGACTCTGGAACAGCGACAAAGGTCAGAGCTCTGGAACCAGAGGTTCTTTGTCTTTTTAGCTATTTCTTCGATGCTTTTGAAGGCATTCCATGCTGCTCTCTTCCTCCTGCAGGCTCAGGTTGTAGGTCATTCATCATGTTGACTTCTCGAGCCTAGGTACACATAACTGCTGCATTCAAAGATGTTTGTTCCATTAAGAGTGAATGGGGCCTCTGAAACTAGTTCATTTCTCAAGAACATAGTTTTGTTCAGATTCGGCTGTAGACCTATCTTTCCACATTCTCCATCTAAGTCAGCCAGCATTTGTGCCACTTGGCTAATGTTTGGTGTTATTAGAACAATGTCATCAGCGACCGGAAGTGGTTTAGTTGCCGACCATCTATCTTCACTCCCATTCCTTCCCATTCTAATTGTCTCATGATGTTCTCGAGGGTGGCGCTTGAAGAGTTTTGGTGAAGTATCACCCTCCTAAACCCCTCTTTTGGCATTGATGATCACTTCTTTGTCGAATGGTGAGATCCTGGTGGTGAATCCGTAATACAGCTCACAAAGGATCTTAATGTATTGGGTTGAATGCCCTGTTTTGCTAGGGCTTCGATGACTGCTTTAGTCTCCACAGAATCAAAGGCTTTCTTTAAATCAATGAATGTGAGACAGAGTGGCATCTTGAACTCCCTACAAACTTCAATGAGCTTGGTTACCGTGTGGATATGGTCGATTGTGCTCCCTTTTCAGAAGCCAGCTTGCTCGCATGGTTGACCTTCATCTAATGAAGATGTGATAGATCCATCAGGATGTTGGAGGGCAGTCATCTTGGTCTTATAGTTTGCGAAGGACAGGAGGGCGTTGCGAATGCTTTTCCAGGCTTCTGCTCTATCTTCCAGTATTTCTGCTCTTCTCTCTTTGAGGTCTTCCGTTATCGCTTCTCTGCACTGCTTTGCAAGCTTGGATGTTAGCATTTGGTCTCCCTGCGGCTCGCGCCTTGCCACATTGCTGAATGATCTTGAGAGTTTTTGAAGACAGGCGTCCTTTTGTGGCTTTTTCTCTCGGCATTCTTCACACAGTCATGGAGGTGCTGAACCAGTCAGTGTATTCTTCATCGATGTTATCAATGATGGTATCTTCCTATGTTGCCGCAGTGGTGCCAAAGAGTTCCCAGTTGGTGGTCGCTCTGGGAGTTCTCCTCTTAAACTTTGCAGGTTTTTCTCCCTTTACTCCTTTACTCCTGGCTCTGCACTCAGGACTTACTCCTGGCAGTGCTTAGCCCAGCAAGCTACTAAGAGTATACTGCCCGCACAACAGAGCCTGGCAAGCTGTCCGATGCATATTCAATATGCCAAAACCAGTAATAAAAAATGTTCATCTTCCTGACCCGAAAGAGCCCTTAATACGGCAGCACTAAGAAGGATGAACAAGGTGGGCTTGATAAAATTTCAGGGCCATACTAAGCTGCCAAAATGAATAAGGACTAAAATGACAGTCTGTACTTTCAATGCACGTACACTGGCAATGGAAGCATATTTCGAGGACTTGGTGCTGCAAGCGCAAAAGATCAGGTATGACATCATTGGTCTGACTGAGACGAGGGAGGTGTCAATTGCATCACGCTGTTTTTGACACCTGAGAAGAACTGTTCCTCGGAACATGCGATGAAAGAGGCATCTGTTTAGTCGGTGTCCTTGTCAACACAAACATGGCCACTAACAATGATTCATTTGAATGCCTAACAAACCGGATAGGACAATTACACTTGAAGAGATGTGGCCCACTGCCAGAAGTTTATATCTTCATTGTCTACGCACCAGCATCCACATACAAGGAAGAAGAAATTGAGAAATTCTACATGGAACTGGAGGAGTTCTATAAAAAAAGATCACAGCTTCTACAAGATCATAGTTGGTAATTTTAATGCCAAGATAGGACCTAGAAGATCAGCCGAAGAACTCCACATGGGACCCAAGGCCTAAATTGGAACGAACAGGGTGAGAGAATATCTGAGTTCATCATGTCCACCAAGACCATTCATGGGAACTCACAGTTCCAGAAGGCTGAATCGAAACGTTGGACATGGGAATCTCCTGGTGGACAGTTCCACAATGAAATTGACCACATCATCTTCAATCGACAGTTTTGCCTGACCCGATGTTGCTGTTGTCCCAAAATTCCAAATAGGATTGGACCACCGTCTCCTTCGTGCAGAATTCTACTTCATGCAACTAGTTTATTAATCACCAATAATAAAACAAGCTCTGCTACTACAATCCAAGCTAATGGGATTCCCTAGACCTCGAGCTCTTGGTCAGACCTCTGACCATATACTCAGGCCCAGGTCTTCCACCAAAGTGGGTGCATCTGCCTCAGCCAGTCCCTTTAAAAACCCAAAAGCTATAATCCTTTTCATCAGGTGGGTTGTATCAACAAAGATCAGCTTTTAGTTGTAGATGTAGGTTGGTGCCACAGTTGTTTGAGGTATAAACAAATGATAATGCCAGGGCCTAGTTCCTTCCTCTGAGTTATCTCTTACATCAAAATACTGGAGTGAGAGAGGGAAAGAGAGAGAGGGGGCATGGTATAAAGAAATACATCTTATATATATATATATATACATATATATATATATATATATATATATATAGGGAGAACCACATCATAATTTCATGGACTTCATGAAATCTAAATGGTACCCACAAGGCCTTCATAATTCTGAGTGTCTTGTCCTCTGTTTACTGAAAGGGCCATGCTCGCTTGCCTGAGGGCAAACTAGCATGATCCCTCCTTTGATCTTAAATGGTAGTCTAAACATACTCATGGTGATGGTCTCTTCATAAATTCTAATTGTCCCACGTTGGGACCAGTGGGTGTTAAAAAGGAGCTGTGCCCAATATAGATTGCATTGAAATCATAGTGGAGATTATAATAATATTTCAAAAGTTATTAATTCAGAGTCAAAATGACAACTGTAACTGCCACACCCTCCCTCAGTGTTTACATAAAAAAAGATCTCATTAGCATGAACCCTGGCTTAAAGATATATAAATGGCTTAAACTGTAAGTAGCTTAAACAGCAAAGACCCCAAGCTAGCTAGGTCCTGTCATTCCACAAACATCTGTGCCTTACTTGGAGTATGACATGGATGTTTATAGTCCTTAAAGTACACTTGGGAGCAGAGCTACTACCGGCTCTCCCTGTGCCCAACTTACCACAAGGCACACTGGAGGGACAGTGGGTTCTAGCCCTGGCCCACTACCCCAGCAGAGCCCTCACAAGAAGCTAGAGGACCCCCCCACACCATGAGGGCCGCCATTTTCTACATCTGGTCTCCCCTGTTGTCAGAGCTCCACCCAGCAGAAGAGCTAATCACAAGCCCAGCTCATCAATAAATGCTCAAGATTAGAGGTGACTATAAGATTATCCCACCCACTTGGCAGAGCCTGGCAAGCTACCTGTGTCATATTTGATATGCCAAATACCAGTAACAATTATAGACCTCATTCTTGTGACCTGATGGATCGCTTGAGGCTCTTTATGTTCCTGGAGCAAGCAGATGCCCTTGGGCTACATTAACATGTGACAGAACATATGGAGATGCTACTGGTGCCACTCGAAAGCAAATCAATGATCAATGGGAAGACAAGTGATAGAAGTGAAAGTACATGTGAAGACAACATATTGGAAAATGATATTTCACTGTGGAAAGTTCACTCTTTTTTCATATATTAGTGACCATCTTCAGAACATTATTCTTAAACTTAATCTAAATAACTTATATTCTTTCTTTTCTTCACTTTAGGAATTAGGAAGTTTTAGTGAAATCATGCATGAGAGAAGAAAGGTGACGGGAAGTTTGCTTGCAGTAGAGTTAGGTAGAGCCAGTGAAATATTTCATGCTGCTGTTCGATTCATGAAAACTAATAGCCCTGAGAAATTTAATTTAGAAAGCTGCATATTTTGAGTAATATATAGATAACTTGACATGTGGGTTATTATTCAATTGAGAGATTTTATATGAAAATGTTAAATTAAATGCTACTGGCAGTTGCTAAAGATTGTACTTTTTAATTATTCTATTTTTCACCTGCTGTCTCTTCCTCTTTTGTTACTGACATTTAGAGTGCTAACCGAATGTGCCTTAGATCATAGTCTGTTATTCTAGGTGACAAGAGCACATAGTAGGTACTTCATACACAGTTATTCTTAAGTAAATGGCCAAAATTTGCCCTGCTCTCTTTGTGGGTCACTGCTGAAATTATTTCGGCTCCGACCTCAATTTGGCTCCGACCTCAATAGGAGGGATTTTTTCTGAGCCTTTCAGCCTCTGTGTGATTAATGAGATTTCCAAGCATGTTAAAATTGGTGCTACTGAGTATCTTGGGTCTGAAACTAGAGAGTTGTTGATTGAGTATGCTTTTGTCTCTTCTGATTGAGGCCAGACAGCAAAAAAACAGACCCTCTTAGCGGGCTTTATGCCCTTTGATTACAGAGATCTGGAGCTGAACATGAAGGTGTATTATAATGGCCTTTATGAATTTGACCAAGTGTGTGTTTATGCCTCGATATTTTAAATTGAAGTTTGGGGTCTTTATTTTCCACACATCTATACAAAATTCTTCAAATTTCAGTCATATGTAAATTGTATTTTTATTATCTGGACCTTTATATGTTTGATTCTATTGGGTCCATGTTCTTTGTGATTTCTGATGGCCCCATTTTGTCTCTGGAATAATTAGAGACATGATCATATTTTAATATACTTTAAGTATTGTGTATGGCACAGTTTTGAACATACAGCTGATTAGGTTCACATTGGGGGGGTTATATTAAAAGATTGCAAAAATAATTTCTGTGTCTTTGGTCATCCAGCTTGGACTAAGCTAACCAATGAGAAAGGCTCAAGGAAAAGATCCCATGTTGTACAGTAGCTGGTTATTGTTGTGCCCCTGTGTGAGAGCAGATACATTGTCCGGAATTGTCTAGTGTAAATGGTTAGCAGAGATGGGGAGGAGTTGACACTGATGTTGAATTAGCTTGTACAAGCACATAATTAACCATCCAGTTAATGGTTTAAAAACTATTTTAAATGGTTTAAATTGTTTTAAAATGTTTTAAAAGCTATTTAAAAAAACTAACCTGTGTTTTTAAATTGCCCTGTATTCACTGGAGAATTCAGTTACAACCACTCACTTTAAAAAAATACTATTTTGTCTGTGTCTTATACCTTTTTAATGACTTTCTTGCTGGATAATTCACTCTCACTGTGAAATTATATATGTATATACACATATACATATATAATTGTATATAATCGTTATCTTAATAAAAAGGCAAAATCAAAAAATAAACACTGTTTAGTAGCAGGCAGTTAGCACTCATATAAACTTGCATCTCGTAGAATCGTGGGTAATTTCTGTATTTTGAACTTTAGGATGGGCAGAGGTTGAGCCACACCTGGCAGTGCTGCAGTGCTCAGGGCTATTTCTGGCTCTGTGCCAAGGAGTGAAATGGAGATGAGGGGCCACATGAGGTGATGGGAATCAAACTAGGCTTGGCCATTTGCAAAATAAAATTTTTAACCTCTATACTATCTTTGTAGCACCCAAACTAATTTTTAATTTGGTTGGCTGTAAGTTGACCCGACCATTTTTTAAATTAAAACATTTTATTATACCACCGTGAGATATAGTTAGAAAAGTGTTCATATTTGGGTTTCAGCCATACGGTGTTGCAGCACCCATCCCTCCACCAGTGCTCATTTCCCTCCACCAGTGTCCCATGATTTCCCTCCCTCTCCCAGCCTGTGTCTATGGCAGGCAATTTTTATCTCTCTATTTCTCTCTCTCTCTTTCTCTCTCTCTTTATCTCTCCCTCTCTCTTTCTCTCTTCCTTCTTTTACACACTGTGGCTTGCAATACATACAGTTAGAGGTTAGAGGTTATGTATATCATTTTGCCTACTTTCAAAGCTCAGTTCCTACGCTGGTATTATCATTTACAATAATTATTAGTACACTGTTTCTTTTCTCTGTATTGCCTAACCTCTGAGTCCTACACATTTTCAGTAGGTTCTACCCACTGACAAGACCTCTAGATCCATGTTTTGTTTGGCCTTGGACATTGGTATCTTGCTATTTTTTTATATCCCGCAAATAAATGCAATCATTCTATATCTGTCCTTTACCCTCTGGCTAATTTATTCAGCATGATCCTCTCCATGTCCATACATTTATAAGCAAATTTCATAACTTTGCTTTTCCTTACAGCTTCATAGTATTCCATTATGTAGATTTACCACAGTTTCTTTATCCAGACATCAGTTCTCGGGCACTCTGGTTGTTTCCAGATTCTGGCTATTGTGAATAGTTCTGCTATGAACATAAAAGTGCAGATGGTGTTTCTGCTCTGTGTTTTTTACCTCCCAGGGTATATTCCCAGGAGTGGTATGACTGAGTCAAAAGGGAGCTTAATTTATAGTCTTTGGAGAAATGTAAATATTATTTATCAAAAAGGCTGTACCTGGGGCAGAGTAATAGTCCAGTGGGTAGGGCATTTGCCTTGCATGCAGCCGGCCTGTGCCGGCCCAGGTTCGATCCCTGGCACCCGCATGGTCCCCCTGAGTACCGCTAGGAGTTATTCCTGAGTACAGAGCCAGAAGTAAACCCTGAGCATTGCCAGGTGTGACCCAAAAAAAAAAAAAAAAGGCTGTACCAGTCGACATTCCCACCAACAATGGATGAGAGTGCCTTTCTACCCACATCCATGCCAGCATTTTTGTCCTTACTCTTTTAACCCGATCATTTTTTGAAAATTCCTGTATTCTAAAGTGTTCAATGTATTTCTCTAAATTTGTGATGTCTGATATCTTACGGCATATACCCTCAGTGCTTTCATCAAATCTGATTAAAAAATTCTGCTAAATTTGTTCTGGGTCTCTCCACATTGTTTTTAGCTTGCTGATTATGACATTTTCTATGAATACCTCCGGCAGAGTGTGCAGGTTTTCGACAGTGGTGATATCCAAACCTACTCTATCCTAAGACTGTTGACTGAAGTTTTCTAAGGAATAAAATAAGAATTGTTACTGATTAACAGACGCTATGCCCAGCATTCTTCTCTAGTTCTGCAAAGGCCTTCTCTGATTCAGAGGAAATAGTCAAGAAAGGAATTATTTCATTTGCCATTTATTTGGTAAATATTTGGAAGCATTCTCAATGTGTGAGGCCTGGAATAACACAGCTGGACAAGAGTGGGGGAAGAACAGACTCAGTCACAGGCGAGAGGGCAAAGGATGACAATCTGAGAACTGAATCCCAGCCTCAGAGGTTCCACAAACAAAGGGCATAATCCTAGCAGGTGTATGGTTCTCAAGGTCTTGGTTGCCTTATTTATAAAATTAGTGCTTACATTTGTATTTTTTTAAAAATCATACAACTTGATTTGTTCTAACTTTTAACATCTGAAAATTATTTGAAAGGTATGTCATCTTTTTTTCTAATTTGATTATTTCACTTACTGTTTGACCTGATAATTTTTTTTAATTTTTTTAGTTTTACAATTACAAAGATATACAATTAAAAAGTTCATATTTGGGTTTTGGTCATACAGTGTTCCAGCGCACCCATCCCTCCACCAGTGCCCATCTCCCACCACCAACGTCCCCAGTTCCTCCCCCTCTCCCAGCCCTCCTCCATGGCAGGTTCTTTATTTCTTTCCCTTTCTCTCTCTTTCTCTTTTCCTTCCCTCCAGACTATGGATTACAGAACATACATTAAAGGGTTGACCTGATAATTCTTAAGATCCTTCCAATACCAACACACACATGTTCATGTGCAGCGCATGCACACACACACACACCACACACACACAGGTGTGTCCATGCACATTTTGAAGATGTATCATGCGTATCTTAAGGGCAAAGTTTGGCTTTACTCTGTAAATGTATTTGGAAAACAATATAACACAGATACTGAAGGCAGCTTGTTTTTTAACTTGTAGCTAAACATGACATTCAAATGTTAATTGGATGAATAAATCTTGTTCATTTTACAGACATGGAAATGTCAATGGAATAAAACTATTTATCATGAGATAATGGTCTCCTGCCGCCAGATAAATGCCAGGATGAAGATACTTATTGAAAATGTATCAAAATATTCTATTGCTATTTATTGAAAATAAAGGTTGAGGAAAAGTTCAACTTTTTAGGTCAAACATGAGAAATGTCCTGTCTGTGGTGTTAGTATATTATTATATCAAACACAATGTGCATGGTAAAGAAATACAGGAAAATTTTTAATAAGTAACAAGTTAGAAATAAATCTTTCAGTTTTCCAGCATGAGGCCTATTGCAGTGGCGCCTTGGGGCTAGGAGGTGATCCCGACACTTACTAAGCTATTGTCTGCTTGCCCCAGCCCTGGGGATTGGTCACAGATAGATCCTCCAGAGATCTAGATTTGAAAAGGAGTATTATACTTATTTTACAGGTCAATTTACAAAGAAAAATTTAGAGTTACAGTCACAACACCAGAATTCAAATTAAGGCTACATAGCCAAATGTGCACTTTAAAACGCTGTATCTCTACTGATAATCTGAGTACTATACCTTTGGGTTGGTTGGGTAGTCAAGTATGTTATTTCTCCAAGATTTCTTTGGGGTTTTTTGTTTGTTTTGTTTTGGTGCCACACCTGATGATGTTCAGAGCTTATATCTTACTCTGCAATTAGGAATTATTGCTAGCTGTGCTCAGGGGTCCATATGGGGTGCCCAGGATCAAACCAAGTTAACTGCATGCAAGGCAGTACCTTCCCTGCTGTATTATCTCTCCAACTGCATCCTCCAAGATTTCTTGTACTTAGTGATCCAGCACTTCTTTGTAAGTAAGTAAGGACCTTAAGTAACACTGCATTCTAGAAGAGAGATACCCTTTCTGGGGAGTTTGAAAATAATCACTTAATTTCCATTCTCTGCTTTCTTTTCTGCAATTAGATATAACATTCTCTGCTTACCTTGGGCCTTAATGATCTTCATTAAAAATGTTATTTGGGTATTCATTTTAGAGAAGTCGATGTTCTTTCTTAAACAAATATATCTCTTTCTCTTTCCTCACACCTCTACATTTCTTTCAGTAAAAACTAGTTTGCTTCACTAAAAATAAAAATGTTACTAGGGTGATTATGAATAGGCTAACTAATTAATGCTGTTTAAATAAAGAATTGTTGTTTGTTCACTAAAGCCTTTACTAATCTCTTCAGGCCAATGTCTCCTCAACTTCTCCTACTCCCAATCATTCCTTTTCTGGCAAAGACCTTTGGATATTAATGTCCCTTCCTTTGGACTGTCAAATATCTGCAGTTTTCCTTTGGCTCTTAACTTACTGATATACTACTGAGTTACTAATATTGATCTACTCTTAATCTTCTCTGCTTTATTGCATATGCCTTAGTCAGGGCGAAAGAAGGTGTGTTTTTCTTTTCCCTTTGCCCTCTGGTACCCAGCAGAGTGAAGTTAGAGATTATCCAGTTTATGAGTGACAGAAACAAGCACTTGGTCTCTTTAGTTGAAGGACAAGAGAAGAGTTGTGACTTCTGAGCCAGGCACAGCACACCCTCACTAATATGGAGTCGGTTTCTCTGGGCCTTTGTCTACACTGTGCTTATCACTTCTCTGATGCTTGTTTGGGTTTGATGTATTTTGTAATATTCTAGAGGCAGTAAATAAGCAAATAATTTAAGTCCTTGATGGTTAACAAGGAAAGATGCTTGAGGGTTTATGAACCTCAGGAAAGAAATAGTAATACATACATCACTCTTTTGATATACAGATATTAAGTGTATTGGTAAGGATTTCCGGCAGAGCCTGTGTTTTATTTCCAATGCCAAAATCTAGTAACAATTATGGATCTCAATTCCATGACCTGAAGAATGGATAAAGGCTCTTCCTGTCCCTGGAGCAAGCAGATGCCCTTGGGTTACACTTGCTTGTAACAGGATGTATGGAGATGTTACTGGTGCCCACTCGAGCAAATCGATGAACAACAGGAAGAAAATGATACAGTAATACATTGAGTAAGGATTTTTAAAAAATCATAATATACAGGGGCTGGAGCGATAGCACAGCAGGTAGGGTGTTTGCCTTGCATGCAGCCTACCTGGGTTCAATCTCCGGCATCACATATGGTCCCTCAAGCACCGCCAGGAGTAATTCCTGAGCAAAGAGACAGGAGTAAACCCTGAGCATTGCTAGGTGTGACCTAGAAAAGAAAAAATATCATAATATCTCACAGTACAGTAATTAGGCACATGCTTAGTGTGCACCCAGCCCCGGTTCCATTCCCAGCACCACATGGGCCTTGATAACCACCAGCTGCATCTTCGGATGCCCTGGGCACTGCTGGAGTGGGTCAGGTGCTCCTTAAAACTGCATAAGCAACACCACATCCTCAGTCTCTCACCTGGAAACACTATCACATTAGTGGAGAAAGGCCATTGAGGTCCTTGGACTTCCTGAAATCCATCTGGGAGTCTCCCTCCCACTGAGATCTTAAACTTCTAGTTTTAGATACTAAGCACCAGAGTATCTCCTGGTATGACAAAATTTATTATCTTTTTTTCACAGATGGAAGACCATTGACTCTGGAGGACATTTGGGAAGGAGTCCATGAGTGCTATAAGACACGGCTACTGCAGGGACCTTGGGAGACAATTACCCAACAGGTTGGAGACTGTTTTCATATTACTATGTGAAGCTCTTTCCCTGTTCATCTCTTTTAGTTCTCTTTCCTTTCTCATTTCTCTACATCTTTATAGATTTTAGCTCAAAGACAGTCTCCCTCTCAGATCTCTGCTTGGGTTATCCTCCCAGAAGCTCTCATAATGCCCTGGAATTTTGTTTTTTCCTTAGTGCTTTTCAGTATTTTAACTTGGCTCTTTGTACTTAAGAAAAAGGTTTGTCTTTTCCACCATACTGCATGTACAATGTGGACAGATGGTTTGTTCTACTCTTCACTGTATATGTAGCACTTGTAAAGTGTTTTTCATATAGTAGGTGCTCAGTAAAAATCAAGTAAGTAGATATAGAAAGTAAGTTGACCTGTGTAGTAAGAAATGGATGATTCAGCTTGTATCACCTGTAATATTTCAGGGTTTTAGTTTTCAGTGCATTTGCAAAAGATTAACTTTTGTATGATACTAGGTTTATAACTGTGATACAAAAAAGTCAAAAAAATAGATCTGCAAAAGTTGATTTGCAAAAGTAGAGAAAATAGAACTGTCAATCATATAAGTCATTATTATTGCCTTGCTAAAATTAGCTGTTAATTATTTTACAAATTTAAAAATACTCATCACCTTGCAACCAATCATGGTCTCCTTAAAAATAATTTTTACTTATATAAAAAAATCTTATTTTTTCCCGTTCTGTCAAGCTCAGTCAAAGCTTTCTTTAAAACATTATTTTATCAGCCATTAGAATTTGTATGCCCTCTTACATGTTTGATAATAATATAAATAATGACCCATGGGATGTCAAAAGATCACGTGGCCACCCACCTACAAGATGGTCAGACTTCTTCATCAACACCCTGAGCGAACAGTTTGAGGCTCTTCGTATTCCTGAAGCAAGCAGATGCCATTGGGCTACACTGGCACGTGATAGGGTCAAATGGAAATGTTACTGGCGCCCACTCGAGCAAATCGATGAATAACGGGATGTCAGGTGTCAAGTGTCATTAATAATGACAGTTTACCTCCCAATCAACATAAGAATCCTTTTGTACCTGTAAGCAGTTCTCTGACAATGACTATAAATGACCATTTTTCAAGATTTGAGGACAAAATTAGGTTTAGATAGATTTATTTTTCCATGTTGCCCCTCAAAATAATCCTTTCCTCCCCCTTCCCTGCATCACCTTCTTGCTTCAGGCCTCCTGGTGTCTCCTAGAACAGTAAAGGAAGCCTTCCATGTCCACCCTGAGCTTCTGCACGTCCCTCACATCTCAGCCATCCTGCACTTTGTCCACGCATGGAGCTCTACCACAGGTCAGAGGCCTGTGACTTGATCTAAAATCTCCACTGGGCTTCAGTGACTGCCACTCTGCATCCAACACATTTTCCAAGCTTCTTTTCTCCACTCTACGCACTCAACTCCAGCCAGTTACGGGTTGTTCATTTCCCCATTTCTTCTTGGAATTATTCTCAGATTGGATAATTTTCTTCTTGTTCTGCTTGACTATGTAACTGTGTGTTCTCCCTTACGTTCCTTTCTCTGAAATTACTTCAGCTCACAAAAGCGACCCTTGTGTCAAATCCTAACTTCTATAGGGCAGACGTGGCTGGTTGTTATCATGAGGGACAATGTGCTTAAACAAGCAAATCGGCCCTAGCCTAGAAGTTTGGGACCAGGAGTATTTTTATTTATGACAAGCTTCAAGGAGAGTGCTAATAAAAAAATGTCAGCTTCTAGTGTTTTATCAGTGACCACCAACTGCCCCCAAAGTGTATATTGTTTTCTGGAATAAGATGCAAGAAACTATCTGATTGTAAGAGTTGAAGAAGAGGGTCCAATAGATAGTCCAGTAGGTAGGTCTCTTGTCTCCCACATGGTTGGTCTGAGTTAAAACTCTGGTACTCCAAAGATCTGCCAAACCCACCAGGAGTAAGACTCAGTGTGTCCTAGTGTGCCCCACCTACCCCCAATTAGTCAAGTGCAATAAATAGGGGAAGTGAACATCTCAAAATATATGTATTTTATAAGAGTGATTTTTTTTCCCTTATGTCTCCTCATACATGTTTTGTATAATGTTCCTGAATTGGTTCTTGTCATTGATCTCTATAAGATTGTGCACAATTTCTGGTGGTTTTATGTCACTTTGGTTTTGAAGTCCAGTTGTCTCTTTTCTGAATCATGAAATAGTAAGATTTTGAGTTCAATTCTCTTTTCTTAGCTTTCCAATATGATGTTGCCCATAGATTTCTTCCCCACTCAAATTCTTAGGGTTTGATAGAAGATGTAACGGGATAAACACGCTCAATAAACCAATCTGTCCGTGGATGTCTTTTAATGGAATTTACTAGTCTCAAATTTTTAAGCATTTAAGTGTCACAGCTCTGGTGTAATATTAATAGACCAAGTTCCCCCTTCCTGTCACAGTCTAGTACAAAAGATCAAATCCGTCATAATAAGCATAACTATTTCTAACATCAGATGTGGGTTCTATTTGATTGAAAATATACTTGATATAACTAAATGATACATAGCATTAAAAGCCATAGCATTTCAACGTTCCTTTAGAGTTTGTCATACAGGGATTGACCTATGCACAGGTACCCCACCCTGACAGTAAACCTTAATCATTAGTATTGCTCTCCATAGTGGATTTACAGGCATTAAACATGCACTAAATGAATACAATTTGTTGCAATTGCACCAGTTAGCATTTGAAAAATTAACAAAAATATTTCCTTAGAGGGCTTAACTTCTAATCCCCAGTTGATTAGTGGGTTGGTATTTATGTGTTCTTCTTTGCTTGAGATATTTGAGAGAATGTATCTTTCTTGTAATAAGGCTCCATGTAGAGAAAAAAAATAGGGTGTTCTTAATTGGGTGAAAGGGAAGGTATGATACAACAATAGGCAAGAATGAACTTTTTAGATAAGCCTGGAGTGAAAGTACAGTGGGTAGGGTGCTTGACTGTCAGGTGGCTGACTTGGGATAGATCCCCAGCATCTCATTTGATACCTACAATACCTACAAGCACTCCTAGGAGTGAGCCTTAAGAGTCGATCCGGGAGTGAGCCTTGAGCACCACTGGGTGTGACCAAAAATATGAGAATGAGGAGAATAAGCCATTAGAATATTGATGACACCAAACAGTGGATTGGGTTTGCAGAATTTTAGTAAAGAATCATTAGCTTTCAAATGGAATATGATCGTAATATCCTGCCCTCCAGAGTGCCTTAAAGACAAAAGCAGCCTTTGCATAATATAAATGCATTTTACTTCATTTTCAAGCTTGATTGTGCTCATAGTTTGTTGCTCTTCATCTTTGGTAATCACGCTCTGTACTCCGAGCATTTGTCTTGATGATAAGGACCTGATCATGTCAGATATGAACCCTCTCTGTTAAAGACAAGCTTCTCATGAATCTCATACATTTGATTATGGTGATTACTTACCTGCTCTTGTCCAACATTACAAACTACCTAATATTTCAATCCTGCAGCCTAATAAAGAATTTCTGAAAGAAACTTAACAGATGCCTGGGTTGGATCTGCTTAAATTGGTAAAATGAATGTTACAGTAATGATCCCTGGATAATATCAGCTCTGTTTTAGGTGAAGATCTCCTGTGATCTTGGGTATGCAACGTTCTAGATTAGAAAAGTATGCCTTCAGTTGTACTAGACAACATATAGTTATATGTGTGGGTGGTAGTGGGCAAAAAAGCAATTTTATTTTATAGTCTATATAAAGAATGCTTTATATTAAAGAAATTCCTTTAAAAACTAGAGATAAACAATAGTACACTTAGTAGAAACTCCTGACTAATCTTATATTTTGTATTGCATTCAAGCTAGAATTTGGGAGAATCAAATCTTAAACATTATCCTGATGCACTAATATTTAAGTATGGATCTCTTAAAAAGTAACTCAAATTCTCTTAAGAACTAACTCAAATTCTTATGGTAGCCTTAATAATAGCTCAGTAGAAACAACCCAAAAGTCCTTCAGACTTTCAGTCTGAAGTCCTTCAGAGTAATAGTACCACAAACCAGCTGTGGTATATCCTTGCTACAGAATCCCCACTGATAAAGTGTGGTTGTTGAACATATAAATAATAAAAACATTATTTATATGTTGAACAACCAGATTAGTGTTTCTTAACTTGTCCTGACCATGGTCCCCTTCTACCTTGCTTCTTTTCTTGTGTGCTTCCTTCCCTCCATCCTACCAGTTGGCCTGAGACTCATGCCATGAGCTTCCATTTGTTCTGTTTATTACCTTTAGCCCCTTGGAATATCCCTAGGACCCATAGGAAAAGTGACATGACCCTTGTCTGAGAAAAGCAGACCTAAAAGAATACCCAGAGAATTATTCTGAATGCAACAAGTCATTTCCAAAAGGTTGCATCATATGATTCTATTAATCTACATTTTTTTAAAATGACAAACTATAGATAGAAGAAGGGATTTGGGATTGCTATGGGTCAGTGGATGAGTGTGAGGGGAGGAGGCTGCAAAGTGAGAAAGGCTATGGCAATTGATGTGTTCTGGTCTATGACAGTGGATATGTTCTGGTCTGTGGCGATGAAGTGTTGTCTATGACAATGGATGTGTTCTGCACTGGACTACCTGTCTTATCTTGGTTGTGAGATTGTTTTCAAGCTAATAGCTTTTTTGGGGAATTGGGTGAAAGGTATGAAGGATCTCTGTATTGTTTCTTTTTTGTTTTTTTCATTTGGGAACACATTCCATGGTATGTGAAAGTTACTGTCAACTCTTCCTGGGGAGGAAGGGTAACCGGTTCTGTGGTGCTTTGGGGGCTGTGTGGAACAGGGGGTTAAATCCTGGCCTTTTTGTGTGAAAATGTCCTTGGTCCTTTGAGCTTTACCTCCATCCCTCTGTATTACATCTTACAAGTATATGTGAGTCTATATTCATTTCAAAATAAAAGGTTTGACTCTCCATAAAAGGTAAGGATTCTTTAAAATTATAACCAATTTTATTACAGATAAAATTTTATTAATATCTAACGTCATGTTATAAACAACTGATACTTAAGTTTTTTTCCCTTCAAATAAGAATTCAAGTAAGTCTACAAGCAAATATAATAATATAAACTTAAGATCTTATAAATATAAATATCTCATTCTCCTTTTCCTTAGTTTTTGTGTTAAAGAAGCAAGGTATTTTGTGTTTATTTGATAGGTTGATTTTTATCCTGTGGTATTTACTATCTGTATTTTTTCCTGTATTGGATCTCTGTGACATTGTTTAGTATGTCCTCCATGTGTTTTCTGTAAATTAGTATATCTTGAAATGTACTTGGGTTTATATTTGGTTTTGGAAGTAAAAATACTTTATATGTGGTTCTGGATGCTTACATCAGGAGGCACATACTGTCATTATAATTTTCTTTGTGCTGTTGTTAGCAGCCATAATGATTATTGCCTAGATCTGCTCATTCATTAGAGATAGGAAATTGTGATATCATTTATTTGCTGGACTACAGTTTACCATTTTTCTTTACTATCTGTATTACCTGAGGTTCTCCTAGGATAGAACAGGCAGGATAAATGTTTCATACTTTTTTATGTTCTAGTGTTCAAGGTAATGAGTTGTTTTATATCTTTTGAAAGTAATTAGAACTTTTATATATATATATATATATCATTATAAACTTATGGATATATAAACTTTCAATTCATTTCAGCTCATTGAAGGATTCTTTATTGCTCCTGAGTTTGCATTTTCTTTTACCTGTAAGGACTAAGTTGGTTTCTAAATGATTTTGATATACTCAGGTAGCTTTGTTGATGTTTTTGATTGGGGCATATGACACATTTTTTGCATGGTTGTGTCATTCCCTTCTAGACTCAATTCAGACATTTTCCAGGGAGATGTTTCCTTTCATTGGGAGATGGTAGAGCGTTGGACTAAGTGATGGATTTGGACAGTGTGGGTTTGACTCAGCACACCAGCTGCATAAGCTTGGCAAGTTAGGAAAATGTTCTTTTACTGTTTTACAGAGACAATAGGAACATCTGTGACAGGTTGCATGGATGAAAGATGGTTGTATGCAACTCAACTGTGTCCATGTCCTTTAAAGATATCCTTTCCCCTTTAAAGATGCCTTTAGCTTCAATGTCATGGAGGGTTTTTTCCTATATTTTCTTCAATATACTTTATGGATTCAAGCCTGATATTGAGATCTTTAATTTATTTTGATCTGATTTTTGTGCAAGGTGTTAGACACAGGTCCAAATTCATTTTTTACATGTCGCTGCCCAGTTTTCCCAGCACCACTTGTTGAAGAGGCTTTCCTTCTCCTTTTTTGGACTCATTGCACCTTTATCAAAGATTAAATGATCATGTGTTTGAGGTTGGGTGTCAGGGTACTCACTTCTATACCATAGATCCACAGGTCTGTTTTTATTCCAATACCATGCTGTTTTAATTACTACTGCCTTGTAGTACAGTTTGAAGTTGGGAAAGGTGATGTCTCCCATCTTCTTTTTCCCGAGGATTGCTTTAGCTATCCTTAGGGGTTTATTACCCCATACAAATTTCGGAGCGTTTGGTCAATTTCTTTGAAGAATGTCATGGGTATCCTTATAGGGACTGCATTAAATCTGTACAGAGCTCTAGGGAGTATTACCATTTTGACAATGTTGATTCTGCCCATCCATGAGCAGGGAATATGTTTCCATTTCCTTGTGTCCTCTTTTATCTCTTGGAGCAGTGTCTTGTAGTTTTTCTTTGTACAGGTCCTTTACACACTTGGTTAATTTGATGCCTAGGTATTTGATTTTTTTGTGGCACAATTGTGAATGGAATCGTTTCCTTAATATCCCTTTATTCTCTTTCGTTATTTGTATATAGGAAAGCCACCGACTTTTGGGTGTTGATTTTGTATCCTGCCACTCTACTATATGTCTATTGTTTCTAGGAGTTTTCTGGTAGAGAGTTTAGGGTTCTCAAGGTATAATATCATGTCATCTACGAATAATGATAGCTTGAACTCTTCCTTGCCTATCTGGATGCCCTTGATGTCCTTTCCTTCTCTGATTGCTATGGCAAGTACTTCCAGTACTATATTGAATAAAAGAGGTGAGAGTGTGCAACCTTGTCTTGTCCCTGATCTCAGGGGAAGGCTTTCAATTTTTCCCCATTTAGAATGATACTCGCTGTGGCCTTTTGGTAGATGTCTGTAACTATCTTGAGGAAAGTCCCTTCAGTTCCCATTTCTGGAGGGTTTTACTCATGAACGGGTTCTGGATCTTATCAAATGCTTTCTCTGCATCTATTGATAGGATGATATGGTTTTTATTTTTTTCTCTTATTGCTATGATGTATTATGTTGATTGACTTGCGAATGTTGAACCATCCTTGCATTCCCGGGATGAATCCCTACTTGGTCATGATGTATAATCTTCTTGATGAGTCTAACAAAGCAACTAGAAGAAAAGATAAACATAAGGGACTATATGAAACTAAAAAAGATTCTGCACCTCAAAAGAAACAGTGACTAAGATACAAAGACAGTCCACAGAATGGGAAAGAATATTCACCCAATACCCATCTGATAAGGGGTTTATATCCAGGATATATCAGGCACTGGTAGAACTTTACAAGAGGAAAACAAAGAACTGCATCAAAAAAATGGGGGAGAAGAAATGAACAGAAACTTCAACAAGGAAGAAATTCAAATGGCCAAAAAACATATGAAAAAATGCTCATCATCACTAATCATCAGAGAGATGCAAATCAAAACACAATGAGATATCATTTTACACCATAGAGACTGGCATGTGCCAGTCTTGTTGTCTCTCGTTATTTGTATATAGGAAAGCCACCGACTTTTAGGTGTTGATTTTGTATCCCTGCCACTCTACTATATGTCTATTGTTTCTAGGAGTTTTCTGGTAGAGAGTTTAGGGTTCTCTAGGTATAATATGTCATCTGTGAATAATGATAGCTTGAACTCTTCCTTCAAAAGAGCAAGAACAACAAGGGCTGGTGTGGATGTGGGGAGAAAGGGTACACTCATCCATTGTTGATGGGAACACCAGCTGGTACAGCCTTTCTGGAAAACAATATGGACATTCCTCCAAAGACTAGAAATTGAACTCACATTTGACCCAGCCATACCACTCCTGGGAATCTACTCTGGGAAGCCAAAAATACGCAGCGGAAACACCATCCCTACTTTTATGTTCATAGCAGCATTATTCACAATAGCCAGAATCTGGAAACAACCAGAGTGCCCTAGAATCGATGACTGGATAAAGAAACTTTGGTACAGCTACACAATGGAATACTATGCAGCTGTTAGGAAAAATGAAGTTATAAAATTTGCCTATAAATGGATGGACATGGAGAAGATTATGTTGAGTGAAATTAGCCAGAAGGAGAGAGACAGATACAGAGTGACTGCATTTATTTGCATGGCATAAATATATATATACATATATATATACATATATATATATCACAATATATATTGTGATACCAATATCCAAGGTCAGGTGAAACATGTATCAGGAGGTCTTGTCAAAGGTGGAAGTTATCACAAACATGTGGGAGTCAGAGGCTAGGTAAGACTGAAAATGGAACAGTGTGCTAACAGTTGTCGAGGCTACTAATACCAACCTAGAACTGAGCATTAAATACAGGCAAAAAGATACACATGACAACCTTTTAATGTATGTTCTGTAATCCATAGTCTGGAAGGGAAGGAAAAGAGAAAGAGAAAGGGAAAGAAATAAAGAACCTGCCATGGAGGCGGGCTGGGAGAGGGGGAGGGAACCGGGGACGTTGGTGGTTGGAAGATGGGTGCTGGTGGAGGGATGGGTGCTGGAATACTGTGTGACTAAAATCCAAATATGAACTTTTTAATTGTTTATCTTTGTAAGTTTATATCTCACAGTGGTATAATAAAATACTTAAAAAATTTTAGTCAGTGAAAACAAACAAACAAAAAAGATATCCTTTCCAATATCTGCACCCAGCACTGTATATTTGGAATCCAAAGCTTCCAATGCACTGTTTCCTTTTCCTACAATCTTGAGGAAGGTTGTCTGACTACACGTGAATAGCATGAGTGATAAGTGCAGATGAACACAGTAATTATTTCCCTGTGACCCCACGCAAGCACTGTGAAGGAGCAAGGTTAAATCTTGTTGGAAGTGGGGTATAAAGTGCTTACACTATACGTATTTTGCATATCCCAAATACCACTGATTTTATTTGTGAAGACTTTAGTATGTATTAAGCATGTAAAAATATGATAATCATTTCCATGAGTTTTGATTATAGTTCCATGATAAATTTAGCGGGGTGAAATTCCATCAAAATACAACAGAACCCCCCCAAACTCCAGAAGTACCTTTTGGCGAATAGATTGCTTTTCACTTTCAGTGAAGCAGGAAGTCACTGGTTAAGGATTCTTAAATAATGAAGCTTGATATGTTGCCTGGTGATTTCTAATGATGGCTGATAAACTGATGTTTTAATTGTGCTTCCTCTAGTAATAATTCCTAAGTGCTCCGGTGAAGTTCCAGTGATTGGCTTTCTTCTGAACTCACTCTCCCCGAGTCTTTAGGCATCTCTTTCATACAACATCCGATAACTGACTTTTTAACTGTTCCTATTTTTAAATAATACAAATCAATTAAGACACACAGCTGTTTAACAAAACTTCTCCGTGTTGGTGTCAGTCTCAGTGGGTATTTCCTGATGGCTCCTAATGACATCAATTTAGTGCACCTGGTAAGGTCTGTGGGAACTGGAAGTGGCTTAATTCTTAAATGACAAGAGAATTAAGAAGCCTTTATGGCTGGTGCGGCTTCACACTCTGCCAGCTCCATTGCCGACTCCTTCATGGAGAAAACTATTAAATAGGACTGCAGAAGTGACATGACTGTATTCTCTCTATTTGCCCCTCATTTGTTGCTTCTGGTTTTTAAAGTTTTTTGTTCTGAGTGTTAATAAACCAGTTTAGGGGGTTTGCTTAGGTTTATAGTGCCACTGTAAATTGATTTACCTCTCCGGCAATTTATAAGTACTCCGTGATTCTACCATATTTGTCCTGACTCCAGCGAAATAGAGTTCTTGCTGTTCTCACTTTCTTTGGCATCTTAGGGCAATTATGACAGTTACTTTTTTTTATTGTCTGTTTTCACTTGATCAATTGACATCTTATTATTCATCTATTTGCTCTAGCGGGTGCCAGTAACTTTTCCATTTGTCCCTGTCATGTGCCAGTGTAGTCCAATGGCATCTGCTTGCTCCAGGAATTCGAAGATTCTCAAAGTCTAACCATCTTGTAGGTGGGTGGTGAAGTGATCTTTTGACATCCCGTGGGATCCAGTCGGTAATGACTCTAGTCCAGAGGTCGTCTCCAAGTCGTATTCTATGTCCATCCCATCTGATTTTCAACGCCTTGGAAAATGAGACAGTGTCTCTGACTCTCAATTGTCTTTAGAGGTTGGAACTCTGGATTCCTTCTCTCACTTGAGTGAGGCGTGATATTCCAAGCATAGCTCTTTGGATTTCTCTTTGGGAGACCGAATAGCATTCTCATCCTGCTTTTCGTGAGGGCCCAGGTCTCTGTTGGCATATGTTAATGCAGCGAGAACGGTGGAGTTGAAGAGATGTGCCCGGAGCCGGAGGGTTCTTTGTTCTTTTATCTATTTCCTGGATGGTCTTGAAGGCATTCCACGCCGCTCTCTTCCTCCTGCGCAGCTCAGGTGCTAGGTCATTCATAATATTGAGTTTTCAACCTAGGTAGCACATAACTGCTGACCCTGAAAGAGCCCTAAATTCGGCAGCACTTGTCTGTATTAATTATTATTTTTCGATTTTCAGTCTTCGCCTGCGTGGCAACTTTCAATACTTATTGAGTCTTGAAGCTGAGGACCATGCATTGGCAGAGGACTTCACATTCCATAGCAACTTTTTTTTTATATTAATCAACTCAGAAGCATGCACCATCGCTCATTATCCATTGTACTTTTCTTGTTTCTTGTCACAAATATTTGCTCCATTGACTTTTCTTAAATTGAGAAGTATATAAAACTTCTCTCTTCTTGTGAAATTATTTTTTCAAAGGGTTATTTTTTGGCTTTTATAGTCTCAATACTAAATGTTATTTAGACATTGGTATAGTATTACTTCCTCATGCAACTTTCTTTTCTAGTTTTCTCACTACTCACCACTAATTAGGTGACTAAATTAATATCAGTGAAAGTGAAGCATGATTTATTATTTAAGACTTTTGCCTTATTAATTTCTAGATATTTTGTTTTATTCCACTTTAATGAAAGTTCAGATTACATGATTAAACAGGAATACAGTCAACATCCACTAGTGGATTTGAATTTTACTTCTTTTTAAATTGCAGTTTCTTTCATTAGGTTGGTTAATGGCTATAACTTGACACCATGGGACTGAGCAGAATATTGTTTAGTTTTTTTACTATCAAAATTATACTTTTGGCTCAGCACCTGCCTTGAATTTCTAAAAGACTTTTTTAAAGACTGTCTCAGCATTTCATTGATCCTTGAATTTCTGTTCCTAGTACAAGAAGCAGCATATCAATGTAAAAATAAAAATCCATTAAAATATTTAATAATTAATTTTAATATTACTCATCTTAGCACATTTCATTTTGATAATTACCTACCATCAATTTTTAATTTTTAATAAACATCTTGGTTCCAAAACTTCAAGTTTGAGGAATATTTATGTTCTCATTCCAGCTTTTGAGCAGGAGATTATGTTGGGAGGGTGGCAGGTCAGAAGTCAGAGGCAGGCGGGAGCGGGAGAGACAGTAAACAAGCCTCTGCAGACACATGGAGCTAGAGAGATTTTGAACAAGAGCATAAGTTTCCTAAGAGAGAGAGAGGCGGTATTTATCTTGTGTGATTTTTAATTTGTTGTTGTGGTTGTTTGAGGGGCCACATATGAGTGGTGCTTAGGACTAACTCCTGGTACTCAGGCATTACTCCTGATGGACTGGGAATTTTATTCAGTGCCAAGGGAGGGAACCCCAGAGCTGAGGTTAGCTGTATGCAGGGAAAGCACTTGATCCATGTTCTATCTCTTTGACTGCTGACTTTGGTTTTTGTTTTGTAATTTTTTGATCAGTAGTTGCAGCACTTGTATATTCTACAATGCAGTTTTACCGTTTATTCATTCTTTCTGTCCCCTTTTACTCCTCTCTCACCTATTCTTTTCCTTCCATTTCAGCTGTTAAGTTTCTCAGATTTGTTGTCTGGATTTCATACCTTAAAATTCGGCCAATAAATAAAACAAACTCTATGAAGTATTTGTATAAATCACTTTAGTTATATTCTAAGATACTGCAGTATGTTCCTTAGTTTATTAAATTATTTCTACTTTTCTCTGTCTAGTATGAATTTCTGTTGTATTTCAAATACTGTACATGCATGCACTCTCTAATGATTAACATATTAAACTATAATTAAAGCTATAAACTTAGGTGAATATGAACTAAGTATGGAAAGGAAAAAGCAATTATAAAGGAAAACCTTGCTAAGGAAAGTGTCTCAACTTTTGAAAACAATAAATAGAAAGCGGAAATGGTAAAAGTCAGTTAAATCTATTATTATAATCCTTTTTATGAGAGGAGACACATTTGTCAGAACATTATTTCTTTATTAGAGAAATACTATGTTATAGTATATAAATTTTAAGGTACACATCATCAAAGATCAACATGTATATGTGCTACATTATATTCACAACTGAAAGTCCATTCTCTCCTTTGTTTTTGAGTTTTTTTTTACCCCCACCTTTAATATTACCCTAAAATATGAGAAGCTTATGCTAAAATACAGGAATCTACATCTTCCTTTCCTAGTGATGGGGATCCCAATGTCCATTTCCATAGATAGAGTATGCGTGTAGTCTTTCCTCCACAGCCTCTACAACATTGGCTTTTTCTTCTCTTTTGGAAGATACCTATTCTCAGAGGCATAAGGTGAAATCTCATGTTTTGATGTGCTTTCTTAATAATAAGAGATGAACCCCTTTCCATGTGCTTACATTATTTTGTCTACACTTATCTTCATTGAAGGAATGTGTCTGTTTCATTTCTGCTCAATCCATCTGTCTGTGCAGTACCCAGGAATAGACCAGACGGGTCAAGGCACTTTGCCTTACAAACATGTCCCCAGGTTTGAATCCCCTAGCATTGCTTATATGGTTCCTGGCCCCTGCAGGAAACGAATTTGAGCATGGAGCCAGGAGTAAACCTATTATCACCGGTGTGAGACCACCAAGAAACAAAAATAACCCCCCCCCAAAAAAATCTGTCCACCCCTACCATTTGTTTTAAAACTCATAGTCTATTCATATTAAAGATGATTGATATGAAATATTGTTACTATGTTTTGTTGCATTTTTCCTAGTTCCATCTCCTTCCCACACATTCAATTTGTTTTTTTATTTTAAAGATAAAATTATATAATAAAGCTCTTTTAGCATTTATTCACAGGAAGATATCAATTTTACGACCAATTCTTTCAACTTTTGTTTGACAAGAATGCCCTTAAGTATCAGTATCTGAGAGTCTAACAGTATTTTTAATGCCAAGATAGGACCGAAGATCAAGCGAAAAGAACTCCACCATCCGGGACCCATGGCCTAGAATGAAATTAACAGGGGTGAGAAGCCTATCTGGAGTTCATCATGTCTACCAAGACCATTCATGGGAACTCACAGTTCCAGAAGGCTGAATGGAAAGTTGGACATGGGACTCCCCTGGTGGACAGTTCCACAATGAAATTGACCACATCATCTTCAATCGAAGGTTTTGCCTGACCGATGTTGCTGTTGTCCCAAAATTCCAAACAGGATCGGGACCACCATCTCCTTCATGCAAAATTCTACTTCACACAGGGGAGAAAAGGCTGCAAAGTTTAAGAAGAGAACTCCCAAGAACGACCACCAACTGGGAACCACTGTGGCAACATTGGGAAGATACCATCATTGATGACATCGATGAAGAATACAACCGACTGGTTCCAGCACCTCCATGATTGTGCGAAGAATGCCAGAGAGAGAAAAAACCACAAAAGGGACGCCTGTCTTCAAAAACTCTCGAGGCTCATTCACCAACGTGGCAAGGCACGAGCCTCAGGTGACCAAATGCTAACATCCAAGCTTGCAAAGCAGTGCAGAGAAGCGATAAAAGGAAGACCTCAAAGAGAGAAGAGCAGAAATACTGGAAGATGCAGCAGAAGCCGGGAAAAAGCATTTGCAATGCCCGCCTGTCCTCCCGCCAACTATAAGACCAAGATGACTGCCCTCCAACGTCCTGATGGATCTATCACATCTTCCAGAAAGGCAATGGAGAAGATTATCCATGACTTCTACTCAGATCTCTTTGATAGCCACGTCCACCTGCCCACATACCAAATTCTGAGGATGGATATGTCGTTCCCAACGTTCTCCGCCACGAAATCCAACATGCCATTTTGTCAGTAAAGAAGGGAACAGCACCAGGCCACAAAGTCAGACCCAACACCTGAAGAATCTGCCTTCAGTACTCATCAATACACTGGCTCGGCTCTTCACGCTACCTGTCTGAATGCAAGGTGCCCTCCCAATGGAAAACCAGCAAGACAGTTCTACTGTTCAAGAAGGGAGACATCCACGACATTGGCAACTATCGCCCCATCTGCCTGTTGTCTGTCATCTACAAGCTGTTCACTCGAGTCATCCTGAACAGGATTGGCAGAACATTAGATGAAGGACAACCATGGGAGCAAGCTGGCTTCCAAAAAGGATTCAGCACAATCAGACCATATCCACACGGTAACCAAGCTCATTCAAGTTTGCCCTAGGGAGTTCAGAGATGCCACTCTGCTCATGTTCATTGATTTAAAGAAAGCCTTTGATTCTGTGGAGACTGAAGCGGTCATCGAAGCCCTAGCCAAACAGGATGTTCAAACCCAATACATCAAGATCCTTCATGAGCTGTATTATGGATTCACCACCAGGATCTCACCATTCTACAAAGAAGTGATCATCAATGTCAAAAGAGGGGTTCGGCAGGGTGATTACCATTTCACCAAAACTCTTCAGCGCCACCCTCGAGAACATCATGCAACAATTAGAATGGGAAGGAATGGGAGTGAAGATAGATGGTCGGCAACTAAACCACCTCCGCTTAGCTGATGACATCGTTCTAATAACACCAAACATTAGCCAAGCGGCACAAATGCTGGCTGACTTCGACCGAGAATGTGGAAAGATAGGTCTACAGCTGAATCTCAGCAAAACTATGTTCATGAAAAATGAACTAGTTCCAGAGGCCCCATTCACTCTCAATGGAACAAACATCTCTGAATGCAGCAGTTATGTGTACCTAGGTCGAGAAGTCAACATGATGAACAACCTAAAACCTGAGCTGCGCAGGAGGAAGAGAGCAGCATGGAATGCCTTCAAATCATCAAAGAAATAGCTAAAGAGACAAAGACCTCCGGCTCTCGGGCACATCTCTTCAACTCCACCATTCTCCCTGCATTAACATGCGCCTCCAGAGACCTGGGCCCTATGAGAAGCAGGATGAGAATGCTATTCGGTCTCCCAAAGAGGAATCGAAAGAGCTATGCTTGGAATATCACGCCTCACTCAGGTGAAAGAAGGAATCTGGAGCTCCAACCTCCCGACTGTTCCAGAGTCAGGGATGCTGTCTCGTTTGCCAAGGCATCGAAAATCAGATGGGCTGGACATGTAATGTGATTTGGAGACGACCGCTGGACTAGAGCCGTTACCGACTGGATCCCATGGGAGTGTCAAAAGATCATCCGTGGCCGCCCACCTACAAGATGGTCAGACTTCTTCGTCAAGACCTGAATGAACGATTTGAGACTCTTTGTATTCTTGAAGCAACCAGATGCCATTGGGCTACACTGGCACGTGATAGGGTTAAATGGAAATATTACTGGCAGCCCTCTCGAGCAAATCGACGAATAATGGGATGTCAAGTGATCGAGGGAT